>VMDR010001378.1:0-130428 GCA_007922815.1 Macrotus californicus | reverse complement strand
CTCTGACGTCCCGGTGAGCTAAGGCAGCCCAGCCTAGGCTCTCCTGTTGCTTCCTCTATGCTAAGCCCTTCCTTGTTTCACCGTTCGCAGCTTTAATAAATGCATCCTCACAGTCACCTGGACTCGTGTTGTGAAATCTTCCCTACGCGAAGTCCAGAGCCCACACGCTACAGCTGGCCCTAGGCAGCCCTGCTCAGGGCCAGGCCCCTGCCAGGTAACATTTCTACCAGTGGCTCTCAAGAGGGGACCCTTGTGATTCCTGGACCTGCAGCATGAGTGTCACTTGGAAATGTTTAGAATGCAAATTCTGGGGCTTTCACTCCAGACTTATGAGTCAGAAACTGTGTGGGTGGGTAAAAAAATAACAACAGCCCGGGCTGGTGTGGCTCAGTGGACTGAGTGCCAGCCTGCGAATCAAAGGGTCACCAGATCGATTCCTAGTCTAGGGCACATGCCTGGGTTGCAGGGCAGGTCCCCAGTGGGGCACGCAAGAGGCAACCACATATTGATGTTTCTCTCCCTCTCTCCCTCCCTCCTCTTCTCTAAAAGTAAATAAATAAAATCTTTACAAATAAATAAATAAATGTATGTCACCTACTTAAGGAATCTTAGACAGAGATGGAAAGATTATACCCTACAACCCTAGGTGAGGGAAGCACCATAACAGGGAGCTCAGCTTTCAGGCAAAGAGGAAAATGCTTAGGGTTCCCTGGGTCTCAACTGCCCAATAATACCGCTATCAACTTCGGCAGGAAAGACTCCTGTCACTATGTTGACAATGTACATTAGTGGAATCAGGGCGCTGGAAAGACTATCAGCGATTGCTTTTTTATTTTTATTTTGCTGACTATGATAGGCTGATAACCCAAAGTTATCAGGTCCTAATCCCTGGAAGCTGTCAGTGTTACCTTATTTGGAAAAAGGAACCACATGGGACGGTCTGAAATTAAAACTAAGAGCAAGCCATAGCTTGTAGACACAGTCCTGTCCTGGGCCCGTATCTTCCTCGACAAAGGTCAGCCTTTCGCTAACTGAGCCTGTCTTACTGTCTTTTTGCACCTATGATAACATACCTTTGGGAAGTCAGAGTCATTTCCTCTTTCCAGGCCCCTCAGGGCGCCATCTCCCACCAGAGCAGGAGAACACAGAGCCCCTCATTGTCACGGTTCTTATGCTAACTAACTGTTAACGACCTTGTGTCCACCTCTAAAAGAAGTGTGTCTGTTCATTCCTTTCACTTTTTATCCCATCTCCGAGGGTTTTTTGCTTTCTCCCGCACCCCACACCCCGCCCCCAGTCTATCACCAATGAATTTCACGTAATCCTTTAGGCCTCCTTCTCTGATTGTAATATATAAAATAAGGTGTTAAACTGCCCTTCTCTAGAACATTTCTCAATCCATTGAGATTTTGCTTCCCTGCAATTGTTGTCAGTGTGGCCCAATCAGACTCTTAAAATTTCTCACGGGTTTGAACATTTCTTATGTTGACACCAAAGTTAAGTTTACTCTAAGTTTACAAAATTTGGTGTAGGTCATTGGTCCTCAGTGGGGGTGTTACTACCCCTCAGGGGACTTGTGGGGGTTTGTGAGGGAGACTTTTTTGGTTGTGACAATGCTGGGTGGGGAGGTGCTCCTGGCGTGCATTGAGGGGATCCTTGCTGACCTGCCCTGTGCAGGACAGTCCGTCCTAATGAAGAACTGTCCCATTTTCTGCACGACTTTCCAATCTCACCCTAGGTATGCTGGAATGTGAGAAACATTTACAGTTGGAACTTAATTTCTTTATTACTTAATTTATTCGTACATAATGAAGCATTTCTGGTGCTGTTTTAACAGACCACGACTTTTTCTGTTCCTGGTTGGGTTTGGAACGTTCAGAGTTGTTCACCATTTCGGAGAATGGCGCTGCCGGTGCAGTAGCGTGGTCCTGTTTCAGTGGCCAGTGTGAGACCTCTGGATCAGTCTGCATTCGTGGCTGGCCAGGAGACACAGTTCATTATGGATATTACATATGATAGATATTATTTTATTAGAAATGTCTTTCCATTTGGCACAGCCACGATAGATAGGCTAGGTTATGTCTCTGGGCGACCACGTGAGGAAAGATAAAGCCTCCTGGAAAGTCTAGTGTCATCAGCAGAGAAGTAGATCCAGTGTGGGTATGAGGTATGGTGCAAACCAAGAGAGGGGACTGTTACTTTTGCCTTGAAACACACACAGGACATTATGATTCTAATTGAATGTTGTTTCAGAAACTAGAAGAAGGCCTGGCAGATAGTAGGTGGTTAATAAAATTCTAGTTGGGATACTATGGGTTCTTTGACTGGGAATTGAACTGGCGACCCTTTGGTTTGCAGGCCTGCGCTCAATCCACTGAGCTACACCAGCCAGGGCTGCATATATATATATATATTTATCACAGTAAAAAAAAAATCTTGTAAGAAGATCAGTTATTTTTATAAGTGAAGGAGGTGATATTCACAGATGTGAAGACTCTTGCTCACAATCACACAGCTGGCAAATCAGCATTTAGCTCCTTGTCCTGGGGTAATGGACAGAGCACCAACTTAGCCCCATCTCTACCACCAGCGCGATGATGGGCCACTGCTTTCCCTTCTCCACTTCTGAATGGGCCTCATCTGTAAAGTGATTGGGCTAGCCTGGCCTGGCCTGGCTCAACTTATCTTTTTTTTTTAAATTAACTTATTTATTTTTATCCTCACCTGAAGACATGCTTATTATTTTAGAGAGATGGGGAGGGAGAGAGAGAGGTAACCTCTTAACTAACATCTTATTGATGTGGGAGAGAAACATTGATTGGTTGCCTCTTGTACATGCCCCAAATGGCACTGAACCTGCAGCCTAGGTAGGCATGTGCCCTGACTGGAAATTGAACCCTCAGTCTTTGGGTTTATGGGATGACCTCCAGCCAGCTGAGCTACACTGGCCAGGCTGGCTTATCATGAAGAATCCTTTGCAGCTTTGACACCATTTGCCGGTGGATATTTCTGAGTGTGGTCTTCTTGCCTACCCTCATTCCCCACACTTGGTTCTGAATGACATGGGGTTCTTTTAAGAAATCAGACATATCACCAATGTTGAAGTTCTGTCTTTCCAAAGGATGTCTCTTCAAGACCTAAAGGCCATTTCAAGAGGAAGGTTAAAGCTACACTAGCCAACATGGCAGCCATTGGTCACATGTGGCTACGAAGCATCTGAAATGTGGCTAGACCAAATTGAGATGTGCTGTAAGTATACAATACACAATACATGTCAAAGACTTTAGAACAGGAAAAAGAATATAACATATTAATAATTTTTATATTGATTACATGATGAAGTGATGCTTTTTCAAGATATATTGGGTTAAATAAAATATATCACTAGAGCCCTGGCTGGTGTAGCTCAGTGGATTGAGCATGGGCTGTGAACTAAAGGGTTGCCAGTTCAATTCCCAGTCAGGGCACATGCCTGGGTTGCAGGCCGGGTCCCCGGTGGGGGCCACGTGAGAGGCAACCACACCTTGATGTTTCTCTCTCTTTCTCCCTCCCTTCCCCTCTCTCTAAAAATAAATAAATAAAATCTTTTTAAAAATTAAAGAAAAAAGAAAAATATATCACTAGAATTAAATTTTAAAATTACTTACTTATCTTTTTAAATGTGGATACCAGACAAAGGAAAGCACACAGGGGTTTTGCAGTACATTTCTGTTGCACAGCACTCTGACCCTGACCCCTACCAGCACATTGGAACCAGCGTGGAACTGCCCCCATCACACTTTCCAAATGGTTTTGCGTGCTGACTGGTTAAGGGCCTGCTGATGCTCACTCTGGAAGTACCGTCAGCAGTTTGGACTTGTGAAGATATCAGAGTGGTATCAGAGTGATGCCCCTCTTTTCCTCCTTAAAATATACTTTATTTTTTAATTATAAAAGAATCAGATGCTCATTGTTGAAAGTCTAATGACATGGAAGTGAATAAAAAATGAATTCCCGCCCTGGCTGGTGTAGCTCAGTGGATTGAGTGCCCGTCTGCAAACCAAAAAACCACTGGTTCAATCCCCAGTCAGGGCACATGCCTGCGTTGCAGGCCAGGTCCCCAGTAGGGGGCGGACCAGAGGCAACCACACACGACGTTTCTCTCCCTCTTTCTCCCTCCCTTCCCCTCTCTCAAAAAATAAATAAATAAATCTCTTTAAAAAAAAAAAAAAATGAATTCCCCACCTCATCACCTTGAGTAATTAATGTTTTTCTCTATGCTGAAAAGACGGGCACATCTATGAAGGGCTTTCCCCCAATGGCATAGAAAGACATACCATTATACCATTACATTGTCTTTTTTCCCCTCTTAAGTTATGGTTATCCTTCCGTATCCATAAATTTTGAACTTTTTTTTTTTCATTGTGCCCCAGGCATGAAACAGCTCTGGCCACCAACACAGGCATCAAGGTAGGATGAACTAAGGGCTGCTGGTCTGCTTTGCCCCTGGTGGCTATAGGGCAACACCACCAATCAGGTGTCTGCTTGCCCATTGTCAGGGGTTTTGAACTATTTTTCATAGCAATACAATGTTCTATCATAAGGCAATACCTAATTCCCTTAATGGACATTCAGATTGCTTTCACTACTTGCTATTAAAAAACAATGCTGGAATCAATTAATTTATACCAATATCCTTATTGATGAGTTCTCTGTAAGCCTAGATTTCCAGTAGGATTACTATGTTAAAGACTCACCACATTTACTTCCTGGCTGGTGTAGCTCAGTGGATCGAGCGCTGGCTTGCAAACCAAAATGTTGAGGGTTTGATTCCCAGTCAGGACACAGGCCTGGGTTGCAGGCTGGGTCCCCAGTAGGGGGCTGAGTGCGAGGCAACCACACATTGATGTTTCTCTCCTTCTCTTTCTCTCTCTGTTCCTCTCTGTCTAAAAATAAAGAAATAAAGTCTTTAAAAAAAAAAAAAGACTCACTACATTTAAAGTTTCAACATTGCCAGAATACTCCCCAAGAAGGATGTAGAGTTCACACTATCATCAGCAATGTGTGAATGTATTTTCTCACACCCTTACCAGCAATAGATATAAATCTTCTAATATTTTTGCAAGTCTGAGGGGTGAAAAATGTTCTCATTTTCTCAGGAAATTGCATTCCCCTGATGACCAATGGAGTTTCTTGTTTATTGGGTATTTGTGCTTCTTTTTTAAAAATTAAATTAAATTTGCCCTGCCTGCTTTGGCTCAGTGGATTGAGTGCCAGCCTGCGAACTGAAGCGTTGCTGATTCAATTCCCAGTTGGGGCACATGCCTGGGTTGTGGGCTGGGTCCCCAGCTGAGGGCATGTGAAAGGCAACCGACTGATGTCTCTCTTCCTTTCCCTCTCTCTAAAAATAAATAAAATCTTTGAAAAAAATTAAATTTATTGGGGTGACATTGGTTAATAAAATTATATAGGTCTCAAGTGTATCATTCTATGCTACATCATCTGTGTATTGCATTATGGGCCTCATTTGCACTTCTTTTCCTATAGAATGGCCAGTTCATAACCTTGGCTCATTTATTTCATCTTTTTTTTCATATCAACTTGTAGGAGTTCTTTGTACAATATGGATATTAGCTCCTTATACTCACGAATTTATATCTTCAGCTCAGACTTCACCCTGAACTGCAGCTACACATCTAGTTGCCATTGGTATCTGCACTTGGATGACTTAGAGGCATTATTAAACTTACCATGTCCAAAACCGAATTTCTGGTCTTCTGCAGAAAACCTCTCCTGCAATAGTCCCCATCTCAATGAATGCTTCCAGTTGCTCTCTGTCATCTTTGACCCCTCTTTCACAACTGATAGCCAACTGCAGCTCTACTGTCAAATCTGACCACTTCCCCTGAATTCTATTGGAATGCCCTGATTCATGTCGCCATCATCTCTCTCCTATATTTTTTTCAGTAATGGTAATTTCTCTGAGCCAACAACTGTTTTCTCTTTGTTTTTGCCCATTTCTTTCTTTTTTGGGGGGGGGGTTAGGAAATAATTTTTAATGGTTTTGTACTTTACAAACACACCAGAGAATCATGCAATGCTGCCAGCGTTGGATGCAATCCTGGGCCACAAACCTGCACACTCCTTTGCAACTGCTCCTGCGATGGCAGAACTTTCATTTCGCCTTTATTGTTTGCTATGACCCCCGCATTATCTTCAAAATTAAGGAAGATACCATCTTTCCTCCAGTATGACTTTTGTTGTTGAACTACTATGGCTGGATGAACTTTTTTCTGAGCTCTGGTTTGCCTTTTTTGACAGTGGCCATCCCCATGTCACCCACAGCAGCAGCAGGAAGCCTGTTCAGTCATCCCTTGATCCCCTTTACAGAGATGATACACAGATTTTTGGCTCCTGTGTTGTCAGCACAGTTGATGAGGGCTCCTAATGGGAGACCCGGAAGACTGGAAGACCAAGGGAAATCCAGAATTTTGCACTGGAGGACACATCACATCCTCTCCTCAACATCTTGAAGGCGGAAAGACATAGAAAACATTGTTTTTCCCATTTCAATAGCAGCCATAAGGGCACTTAATGAAACAATGAAGGAAAAGTCCTATCAGACTTCCAGCCTCATTAGAGTGAAAGCCAAAGTCATTCAACAGGTTCTTACACCCCCCAATCTGCACCCCCATCCTTATGTTCTATTACTCACTCGGTTTCCCACCTCCAGCTTTACTGCTTCTTGCAATTCCTTAAACAGGCTTTTGCCCCAGGACTTTTTGACTTGTGTGTACTTTCTGACTGAATGATTCTTCCAGAGGATGACTTGCTTGCTCCCTTGCTTATTGCACGTCTTTAGCACTAACCAACAGGCTCTATCTTTTACTTGTTATCTGTCTCCTAACCATAATATAAGCTCCAAGAATGTGGGGATTTTTGTCACTTTTTGTTCGCTGCTGTATTCTTGGTGTTGCCCACATGGTAGGTGCTCAATAAAATTTGTAGAATAAGGTTGTAGGCAAATATTTCCCTGAGTTTGTCATATGTATTTGTTTTTGACGTCTTCCCCTGGCAAGTTCTTTATTTACATACATCTGTCGTTTTGAAATCTTTCCTTTTATGTTTTTTTTTAAATTTTTAAAAAATATTTATTTATTTTTAGAGAGGGGAAGGGAGGGAGAAAGAGAGGGAGAGAAACATCAGTGTGTGGTCCCCTTTCAAGTGCCCCCTACTGGGACCTGGCCTGCAACCCAGGCATGTGCCCTGACTGGGAATCAAACCAGCAACCCTTTGGTTCAGAGGCCGGCACTCAATCCACTGAGCCACACCAGCCAGGGCCTTTTGTATTTTTTTTATAGACTCAACTTTCACACTGGGTGTTGTAGCTCAGTGGATTGAGCGCAGACTTGCGAATTACAGGATCGCTGGTTCTATTCCCAGTTTAGGGCATATGCCCAGGTTGCAGGTCAGGTCCCCCCGTGGGGCGGGGCACGTGAGAAACAACCACACACTGATGTTTCTATCCCTCTTTCTCCTTTCCTTCTCTCTCTAAAAATAAATAAAACCTTTTAAAAAACTCAACTTTTGCCCCCTCAAGGACCGTTCTCATGACTTCATTTTTTATTAAACTTTTTAATGTGGAATATTTCAAACTTATACGAGAGCTACACCTCATTAACCCTCTTTTGTAAACTCCATAAAGGCAGAGGCGTGCTCTTATTTTTCACGTCTCTAGCGTCTTCCAGGACCTCAGCAACCTCAGAGAATGTGTTTCCAAAGAAGGAACTAATGGCACGAGGCTTTCTCCCTAGGCAGATGCCTCTCAGATTCCCTCGGACAGCTCTGCACAGTCCCGGAGGCGGAGGTGGGAGTCCCGGGAGCCGTTTTGCTATTGAAGGCGTTTGTCCTGGTTTTTCCTGCCAGGCCCGGCCTTCCCTTGGACATTATTCCTGCCACCTGAAGACTCAGGTTTGGCCTAAGCTGCCAGAATGGGAGAATCTCTGACTTCCAACTGAACCAAGTTTTTCCTTGGGGCCCACCGATTTCCGCCCCACTAGAGCCAGAGGTTACCTCTCGGCCTAGGCCGCTCGCCTGCAGACGTTCCCAAAGAACCTCCCCACCTCCCCACCCCTCCTTCCCCCTCCCCACCCCGCCTCCGGCAGTGGCGGTTGGTAGCGCGCCGTCTTCCCTCTCCCACCCCTCTGCTAACGAGCGGGCGCAAGGCCTTCTGGGATTGGCTGCGCCTGCGTGCATCTTCTCTCAGGCTCTCAGATTGGCTGCAGGACGCGCGGGATGCGAGCCCTGATTGGCTAGATCAGAGCGCCTGCGCGGCGGGGTTCTCCGTCGCCAGCCATTCCTGGGGAGGACTGCCGGCTGGCCGGACGTCTCGCCTGTTTCTTCAGGAGAGGTCCCGGCTCTCCGGGAAGGCGGTTGCGGCGGTGAAATGAAGATATTCGTGGGAAACGTCGATGGAGCGGATACAACGCCGGAGGAGCTGGCAGCCCTCTTCGCGCCCTACGGCACAGTCATGAGCTGCGCCGTCATGAAACAGTTCGCCTTCGTGCACATGCGCGAGAACGCGGGCGCGCTGCGCGCCATCGAGGCCCTGCACGGCCACGAGCTACGGCCTGGGCGCGCGCTCGTGGTGGAGATGTCGCGCCCACGGCCTCTTAACACTTGGAAGATTTTCGTGGGCAATGTGTCGGCTGCTTGCACGAGCCAGGAGTTGCGCAGCCTCTTCGAGCGCCGCGGACGCGTCATCGAGTGTGACGTGGTGAAAGGTAACGCGAAGGCGCGCGCACGGGGGCACTCTGCTTGTTAGCCACTCCCCTTTCCCGGGGGTCGGTCAATGCGCGGTTGGGGGCGGGGGTGGCGAGAAGTCCGCGGGAGCGTGGTCGGAGTTGTTGGGGGCGCGATGGGTAGAGCCACCCTCCTCCCCTGCGGTCCAGGCACCATTCACAAATGGGAGGAAGCGGCTCTGGGTGGGTGCGGCGGCCACTGCTGGCCGAACTACGGGGCCGGGGACGCGCCTGAGAGACTTGCGAGTGTACCGGGGGCGCGCCTTCCACTGTTCTCCTGGGCCTGGCACCGAGCGGAAATTGGGAAGTGACGGGCACAAGCCGGATCATGGAGCGGGGAAGATCTCTACACTTCCCCAGACGTCGGTCAGAGCGAGGGACGAGGGAAAAGGTGGGGGCTGACGCCCCAAGACCACCCTCGTGTTCCCTCCCGGTGAATGTTCCCGAGCGGAAGGTAACGGGGCCCTTGGACGTTTCTTGGGCTGGGATTTTTTTAGTATTTTGTGGCATGGGTGTTAGTCATGGGTATAGTCACTCGTGGGTACAGGAGGGGCCCCTTCTGAACCACTTTGGCCTTTTAATATTGTTAGGTGGGTTAGGCGTGGCAAATCTGCGCATTCCAGCTCCTTCAAATTTGGGTTTATTTTCTTTGGGCTCGATTTTGCATCTATGAACTGGAAATCCCGACCTCTCGAATGTGGAAGGAGGCTTCCTTCATTGAAGGCTCCTTCTCCGTAGACTTTACTTACTAAACCTGTGCCCCAGGGCATTGTCATTCTTTTATAAGCTTGGTGATTTTGCAAGGGGGCATACTCTGTTTCTGAGGGGGAACATGGGAAGGGGTCTGTGAGGGGTTTTCTTTAATTCCTTAAATGTTCATTAAACAGATTTACTTATTAGTTGTCTTTGCTTGATGAGCCTGGTTCTCAGGGCAGATCCCTAGTTTGCCTTTTAAACTTTGAGAGAAATACATCACCATAATTTAGGCCCGACCTCTTTTTTGGAACCTAGTCGATTTTTTTCATAGTATGCGTTCTTATTCCCTAAGCTGTTATTTTATATTGCCAGGGTTTGGTGGGACAGCCCATGTGTATGTGGCTAGTCTCTGTGGGGCTTGAGGGCAGATCAGAGTTAACCTTGCCCTGCCATCTTTGAGGATGCAGCCTAGCAGTGGTCTGATACCCTTCTCCTGCTATCGGATTCATACTTGGTCATTATCCTGTGTGAAGATTTGAGGCTGGGAAATAAATGTGGGTGCAGGTGCTTATTTATGTCCACCAAGGTAACTTCCATTTGCTGTCCTGGAGAGGGGTACATTTTGGGGGCCATTCCTTGTCCTTTCCATAACTGGGGGAAGTGTAAAAGGGGTGTGTAGTCTCCACTCCTGGATCAATTCCTTGTTTTGCATTAATACTGCATTCTATTTTCCTCAGCTCAGGTTATGCAAGTCCACGACTATCCGGAATCGGGCTTCCCTGCTGGGTGCTCTGAGGCAGGCTGTATGGTGCATGGATTTTTGCTTTTGTTCAAAGTTAAAAGAATGAGAAAGGCCTCAGATTGGGCACCTGGCCAGGAAATGGATGGGGGTGTATGGCTCATTATGAGAGTTTTGTGTTTAATTGACCTACTGTGTATCTTTTGTGGTTCTTAGGCAGGGTTGCTACTAGATTGGAGTCTAGAAACTAGCATCTTCCGGGGCAGTCTCCATGGAACTCCTTAGTCAAGTAGCTTGCTTTTAGATGGTAGAAAAAGCAGAAAATGTGCCTGAATTTGCTTGGGACAGACACTAAGTGGTAGTGGGAGGCAGGGAGAAGCGTACAACTGCATGCGATTTTTAGAACTCTTGGCTGACTCCTTGTGATAGAGCGAAAGTTTTATAAATGTTTGATGAGTAGAAATGCCTTGACTTCTCAGGGAGTGGTGGTCAGCTCTTTGTAGTTTGGTGACATGTAATAGTTCCTGATACACGTTGATGTAAGGGACTGGGAAAGATTTCAGCATTATATCCTTCACTGATACCTTTCTGTGTCTTTGGGATGAAGGAAAGTAAAGTTTTTAAGTTGGAAATGTGGTAGAAGGAACTAGCTCTGGCTCTACAAGTAGCTTATTTCTTGGGATGGGAATGGGCATTTTATTGAGTCTTGTGTTGGCTGTCAGGCCTTGGAAAAGCGCAGAGACTTGGCATAGCACAAGACAACCAGTTCTGTTTTATTTCACAAGGGAAAAAAACATAGTTGCTTGGTTACCCCACGAGCTTAGATATGATTTGATTTGTAGAATAAAAATCTCCGTGGCAACAACACATTATAACTACTGTCCACAGTTACATTCTATTGGGTGTTCAAAGAGGAAGTAGGAGAGTCCCTTACAGCTAGGAACCATTTAGACTTCAGGGGAGGTCTGAAAGGCAGAAGAGGAAACCGTTTCCTCCTCTTTCTGTGGGTGGCCATTCTTTTCTCCTGTATACAACACAGCTCTAGTTTCGAGTTAGAGTTTTTTACTCTTCTCAGGATAGGAAAAACTCATTTTTCTGAATTCTCTTAACTTGGTACTGGAGGAGTTATAATGCCACCAGATCATTAGGCGATCTCTGTAAAACATTGCTTGCTAGTCCCTTTAAATGCAGTGGATTTCCTTCAGCGGTCACTGTTCCTTGAACTAGCTCTCCAGGTAGAGGGGTCTCTAGGTCTCTGTTTTTTGTCTTTATTGTCCTAGGCGTGGTTGGGTTCTGGGAATCTTTGATAGGGTTGATCTGTGTTTGGCTGTTAGCTGATAGGATTTAGTTAGCCTGTTGTGATTGAGTCAGCTGGATGGCCCATTTCCTCCAATATCAGGCTTAGGAAATTTCTTATTTAAAGTGGTTATAACCGTAGCTGGCGGCTAAAAAAAAATCAGTTATAAGTTCAGGTGGGTGGTCAACTGAGTTGAACACGTGAAATCTCAATTTTCAAATTTCTCAATGTGGTTTCTTAATAAAACTCAACTATGTAGGGAGTAGACAGTGGGCTGTCCTATTGCTCTTGCCTCATAGTTCTGACCATGAGGATGTGAGGATCGAGAGTTGTGATAGTTCATTTTGTTCTTTTATCATTTCTGGCCGGTTCCAACTTTGCACGTACAGATAGATGGCATTGTATGTCTTTTAAAAAATTTTATTTGTTGATTTTAGAGATAAGGGGGGAGGGAGGGGGAGAGAGAAACATTAGTTTGTTGTTCCACTTATTTATGCATTCATTGGTTGATTCTTGTATGTTCCCTGACCAGGGATTGAACTTAAAACCTTGACGTATTGGGGATAATGCTCTAACCAACTGAGCTACCTGGCCAGGGCTGTGGCATTGCATCTATGGTGTTTTATTACAGGTAACAGATAATATTCTGTAGGGAAATAAGCCTATAATTATTCCTAGGCTTGAATAATAATAATAATAATTCTTTATCATTATATAGTTACTTTGCCAGGCACTTTTATCTTCTCATTTGAATCTCCTAACTCTGAGGTGGGTAGGACAAATTTGCCAGATGGAGAAATAAATGATAAGTTCCTGAAGAGCTTACAGCAAGTCAGTGATAATCTGGATCTGTAACTGAAGGCTTTTAAGCTCCTAGCCAAGGACCTTGTTCTATACCATACTTCTGACTTATACCTGTTGATTAAATTTTTATTCTCATGGGAGCTGGTTGGTGGCATTGCCTAGATCCAGGAAAATGACTTGCTGTATAGGAGCAGCAAGAGAGGGCATTCCAGTATGAAAGTTACTAAAAATGAGGGCACTTATTAGAGCCCATTTAAAAGGAATTCTTGTCTTTGGGAATGGAACCTTAGTAATTTCATCCAGTTAGTTCATTTCCTGAACTGATGTGAGAGAGATGGGGTCCTGGTACTTGGACTGTATCTTAAAGTGGCCATAGGTCCAGATGGGGTGAAGTGCGTGGCCTTATTCCCACAAGGATGATCTTATCACTTGTCTTCATATCCTCCTTGCACCATTGTGGTTTGTAAGTTTGGATGAGAACAAGAATTTCTTCCCATTCCTCCCCCTCCTAAACTTTTCTTTCTTTGTGGTAGATGCATAAGTCTTTGAGATCAACATCCTGTCTTAGAGCCTGTAGCTCATTCAGATCCTGAATGAGGACCTCAGGGGTAACCTATTAGCAGAGCCTGCTTGCTGCAGTAGTTGCAGCTTTTCACCTTGAAGCTGAGAAAACAAATCTTTCCTGTAAATGGTTTGCTCTGTGAACAGAAGCCCAAGGGGTAAGGTATATCTCTGCCCCTTAAAAAGTAACGTAGAGGATGGAATGTAGCCTGTGGGAGGAGACCTGGGCCTGAACTCAGCCAGGAGGCTTAGTTTGCATTCCAACACCTCCTTGGTTTACATGGGGTCCAACCTCTCCCCTTTCTAGTCATATTACATAGTTCTGCCTTACACACTGGCTTCTTGGGGGTAGACTTGGTATAATGAAGGGCATGGAGAGCTGGGATTTCTGTTCATGGCTCTAACACATTTTGATTTGGGGCAAGCCATATAAATTCTCTGAGCGTGTTTGCCCACCTGTAAAATGAGAGAATGATCCTTTGCTCTGCCTCCTTCATGGTATTGTTGTGAAGTCCCATGAGGTCCTGTGCATGAAAGTGCTTTGGAAACTGGGAAGTACTGTGGAAAAAGGGGAGATCATTTTGGAGGAATTTAATGCACTGCGCATTGCAGTGTAGCTCTCTTGCCTTAATTGGACCCTAGGCTGAGACATGGGTCATGCTAAGACATAAGTGGTCATTTCCAGGGTTTGAGAGTTAAGCCTCAAAGGTGAGCAATAGTATTTGATGACGTTAGATTAGAGAATACTGAATAATTAAGTGATCCAGGCACTCTTTCTGCGTATTTTTTCTGCTGGTTTATACTTACAGGAGCTGTGAAGATTTTTATCCTGTGTTGCAGTTCATCTTTGCTCTTTCTTCTCTCACCAGGAAGTTGGGTGAGGTGGCAGGGGGAAAGGGGAGAATGGGGAGAAGGCCACAGGCAAAGGTGGCTTCTTGGAACAGCCAGAAACTTTGTTATATGGAAGCCACATTTTATGACATAACTCCTGGAGAGAAGGGTTTGGAGGCCTGGAGGTAGTTGGCAACAGCTGGGTGCTGTTGGTGTGTCCAATTTGGGACCCATTGGGTAGCATGCCCTGCCCCCCTAATTGCTAACCCTCTGTCTGCTGCTTTATCAGACTACGCGTTTGTTCACATGGAGAAGGAAGCAGATGCCAAAGCCGCCATCGCGCAGCTCAACGGCAAAGAAGTGAAGGGCAAGCGCATCAACGTGGAACTCTCAACCAAGGGTCAGAAGAAGGGGCCTGGCCTGGCTATCCAATCTGGGGACAAGACCAAGAAACCAGGGGCTGGGGATACAGCATTCCCTGGAGCTGGTGGCTTCTCTGCCACTTTCGACTACCAGCAGGCTTTTGGCAACAGCACTGGTGGCTTTGATGGGCAAGCCCGTCAGCCCACACCACCCTTCTTTGGTCGCGACCGCAGCCCCCTGCGCCGTTCCCCTCCTAGAGCCTCTTATGTGGCTCCTCTGACGGCCCAGCCAGCCACCTACAGGGCCCAGCCCTCAGTGTCGCTGGGAGCTGCCTATAGGGCCCAGCCTTCTGCCTCTTTGGGTGTTGGCTATCGGACTCAGCCCATGGCAGCCCAGGCAGCTTCTTACCGCGCTCAGCCCTCTGTCTCCCTTGGGGCTCCATACAGGGGCCAGTTGGCCAGCCCTAGCTCCCAGTCTGCCGCAGCTTCCTCGCTTGGGCCATATGGTGGAGCCCAGCCCTCGGCCTCGGCCCTTTCCTCCTATGGGGGTCAGCCAGGTGCGGCTTCCTCGCTCAACTCCTATGGGGCTCAGGGCTCCTCCCTGGCCTCGTATGGTAACCAACCATCCTCTTACGGTGCGCAGGCTGCTTCGTCCTATGGGGTTCGTGCAGCTGCCTCCTACAATGCCCAGGGAGCAGCTTCTTCCCTAGGTTCCTATGGGGCCCAGGCAGCCTCCTATGGGGCCCAGTCTGCAGCCTCCTCACTGGCTTATGGGGCCCAGGCAGCTTCTTACAATGCCCAGCCCTCAGCCTCTTATAATGCCCAGTCTGCCCCATATGCTGCACAACAGGCTGCTTCCTACTCTTCCCAGCCTGCTGCCTATGTGGCACAGCCAGCTGCAGCTGCTGCCTATGCCAGCCAGCCAGCTGCCTACGCTGCACAAGCCACTACCCCAATGGCTGGGTCCTATGGGGCCCAGCCGGTTGTTCAGACCCAGCTGAATAATTATGGGGCTCAAGCATCAATGGGCCTGTCAGGCTCCTATGGGGCTCAGTCAGCCGCTGCAGCCACTGGCTCTTACGGCGCCGCAGCTGCCTACGGCGCCCAGCCTTCTGCCACCCTGGCAGCTCCTTACCGCACTCAGTCAGCTTCATTGGCTGCTTCTTATGCTGCCCAGCAGCATCCCCAGGCTGCTGCCTCCTACCGTGGCCAGCCGGGCAATGCCTACGATGGGGCAGGTCAGCCGTCTGCAGCCTACCTGTCCATGTCCCAGGGGGCCGTTGCCAACGCCAACAGCACCCCGCCGCCCTATGAGCGTACCCGCCTCTCCCCACCCCGGGCCAGCTACGACGATCCCTACAAAAAGGCTGTCGCCATGTCAAAAAGGTACTGTATGCCCCCCCGCCTCTGCCCCAAGCTGGGGCTTAGGGCAAGGGGCTGAGGTTGGCATGGGAGGGAAACTGGAGCCATCGGCCCTTCCCTTGGTCTTCTCTACTCCCGCGGGATGTCCAAAGGCTGAGGGGGATGATGTGTGTGAACTTCCCTGGTCACCAGGGTTCAGGTGGAGCATAGTGCTCAGACTGGGGTGGTACCAGCTAGTCAGGCTGGGAAAACCGTGACCTGTCTAGGCAAGCCCAACTGCCATTGGAGCTACTGCCTAAGATTGGCCCATAGCCTTTCCCACCGTCCGTAGGAATCTTAAGCCTGTTATGTGGTTGTCCTGGCTTTGGTGGGGGTAGGTGTGAGAGAGTAGTCCCTTTGGCACTCATTGGCTGAAGGCAATGTACGTGAGGTGCGTCCACTTTGGGAAGTTGGGGACCTTGCTTTTGTCCGCCGTTCTGTTGATAAACAACCACGGTCTTTCTGTGCAGGGCCCAGGGGAGGGAATAGTTTGTGGTTTGGGAATGCAGACCAAAATCCACCTTGGCCAGTTCAGAAGGGAGGGCTTCAGTAGCGGGCTTGGTTTCCCACTGAGTTGAACCAGGCCTGATTTCTTGCCCTGGATAGGGTGATGAGCCTTCTGAAAAAATCTTGTGTGTTGGAGACCAGTCTGATCACACCCTCCCTATCCCCATTGGCATCTCCCCCATGCCCACCTGGAGCCCTCTCCTCAATTGTCTCATTCACCAACTGTCTTCTTCTCTCGACTAGGTATGGTTCCGACCGGCGTTTAGCCGAGCTCTCTGATTACCGCCGTTTATCAGAGTCGCAGCTTTCGTTCCGCCGCTCGCCGACAAAGTCCTCGCTGGATTACCGTCGCCTGCCCGATGCCCATTCCGATTACGCACGCTATTCGGGCTCCTATAATGATTACCTGCGGGCAGCTCAGATGCACTCTGGCTACCAGCGCCGCATGTAGGGCCAACCTGGGATGGGGCACCACAGGGAGGGGAGGACACAAGTGGGGTAGGGTGCAGACCCAGGTTATAACCACTGGCCCATACCTCTCCTGTGTGTGGTTTTTTCATCCCTTCTACCATGTGGGCCTTCCCCAGGAGACGATCCATTTGAGTGTCTGGCAGTAACCTACTTTGTTCCTTCGCCTCAGCAGCAAATCTTGCTACTGGCTCTAGATCTGCGGTTTCCCCTCTCCCCTGCCTCCCATCTCCCGGGGATGGGAATTTCTTTTATGTTTTTTTTTTCCCCTGGCTCCCTTTTATTTTTGTGCGCGATATTTAAGGTCGTCTGGATGGGGAAGCAACCTGCAGCTGAGGTCGCCGGCGCCTTTTTCTTTTTAGATATGAGGGAGGCCAGGAAAGGGTTAGCTTAACCATTTCCTATGCGCCAAGCTGTGCCAGCAATCCAGGGCTCTGACTGTCCCTCTAGACTGTGTTGAGACTGAATTCCTGTTGGGACAGTCAGTTGGTATGTGTTCAAATTCCTACTGACTCCTGATGTTCTAGCTGATGCTGAGTGTGGCACAGTCCCACTTCCCTATCTCTCCAAGTAGGTGGTGTTAGAAAACCTTAATTTTTTTTCCCTTTTGTATGGACTACAAATAAAACTTGGGGCAATTTGCAGTTTGGAAACCTGGTTGTCATTGTCTTGATTGCACTCAGTTTCAGAGGAGCCAGTTTTGGCATCCAGGAGGACGTGACAGCCAGATGGGAGGCAACCCGAGACCCCGTGGCAGATGAGGAAGGGGATTGAACATGG
Source organism: Macrotus californicus (assembly GCA_007922815.1). Classification (NCBI taxonomy): domain Eukaryota; kingdom Metazoa; phylum Chordata; class Mammalia; order Chiroptera; family Phyllostomidae; genus Macrotus; species Macrotus californicus. The sequence goes on along the minus strand of VMDR010001378.1, from coordinate 113,202 downwards.
AAGTTAGAAGGCCTGCCCTGCTGCCCAGGAGGGCTTAGCTCGTCATCGGCCTGCTAGTCTGCCGTCTATAGGAATGGGGGTCCAGACCAAGTTGCTTGGGCTTCTTCAGCCCTTGACTTGAGTTCATCACAATCCTGATGCAGTAAATTTATTGCCCATTTTCCTCTACCTGTGCTTGACCAGTTTCCCTGACTCGTTTCCAGTTGAGAAACAACCTGTGCCCCAGCAGCGTGGTTCTGGGGTTTGGCTTCTCAAGTGAGAAGTGGGGAATGGGCTTGCTTTGGTGCTTATGAGGCTAGTGGATCCTTCAGGCCACGGGCTCGAGTGAGTGCTGGGGCTGGAACCCGGAAAGGAACCAGTAGTGGGATGGGGGTGATGTCGGCGTCTGATTCTGCCCTGTGGTTGCAGAAAGGAGGGCAGGGACAATTGGAAGAAGGTATGGGAGAGTCTGGTCACAGAACTGATATTTCGCCTGTTGAACATCACCGTGGAGCGTCCTTCCTGCGTCCTGCCTGCCCGCTACCATCATGGCCACCTGAGACTCACTTTCCCTATCTCCATTTGTTAGAGTTTCCAGATACTGACTTGCTGGGTTTATATTTGAAGCTGTTATGATAGACTGGGAATGGGCTGAGGTGCAAGCATAACCAAGTAGGGATGCTGGGGTAGGGTGAGGAATCGAAGGTGTCCTGTCTGTACTTCTATTCAGGGGCTGGAGGTTGAGAGGACGTGGGTAAAAAAGAATTCCAGCAGGGGACAACATGGGAGGCGTGGGTGTGACGATGGGTGAATGGAAGAAGACGGGGTGGGTAGGGTGATAACAAAACAACCTACTGATGTTCCTTTGGGTAAGGCGATTTTCGGGACGTGTATGTATCAAATGGAATTCAGGTGGGTTGTCTTCTGCCTCCTCTACTGGCTTGTGAATTTGCCTGTGACAGTAGTTTGTCTCAGGTGTTTTCTCTGCCCAGTGGGCAAAAGTGTATGGATGGTCTTTATAACCGTGAACTCTCGTGGGTGCTTACTGGGGTGGTCTCGGGGCACTGGGACCATAGCTCTTTTTTTCTTTTCTGCTCACTGCTTTGCCTTCAGGTGCTTCGCTGCTCCTTTTCATTTCTTTGCAGGCCTGGGAGGGGAGTTTGCTAGGTTTCTTGGCCCTTTTCTGCAGTGAGGGTGGGTGATCTGAGCACCAACCTAACAAGGTTAGCTCTGATTATTACCTTGGAAAATGGAGTGTTGGTTGATTGTAGGCCTGTGTATTTGTAACGTTTGTCAGTGTGGCTTTCTGTCATCTTTCTCTCCAGTGAGGGTTCCTGTGAAAAACAGCTTAATGTGCTTTCGGGGCCAGTGTTGCTGTTCTGTATTGTAACCCAAGTTCCTCAGTGTGACCTGGCCCAGACGATCACTCTGCATGTCATCTTTAGGTGCCGATGCCCTTGCTGCCTCAGCCCTCCGGCTTTTCATTGTTTAAGCCAGAAGGAACTACAAAGCTAAATCATTTGTCACTTTCTTCTTTCTTGCAGATTGTTTTAAAATGCCCTCTACTCTTAAATTGTGCCACCTGTGTTAATCCTAAAGCCCACTCATGCTTTGCTTTTTGTGGGTTTCTGATTATCAGGGTCCTATACCTTGGAGATGGTTGGATTGAGTGAAGAATGGGAGAACCTACATTTGTGTTTTGGGAAAGGGGGTGGGAAATGTGGGCTCTCAGTGTCCTTTAGATTCTTGCACTTTTGCATCTATCACCTCTGCAACTTGGCCTTCATTCATTGGAGGAGTTGTGGATGATTTATTCCTGGAACATGACCACGTAGAGGCTTCTAGCCTCTTCCTGCTTGAGGTTTGGACCTTGTCTCAAATTTTGTCTGGGGTAGGCCTGGGGCCCCATTCCTTCCTTTTACTGGAGGTAATGGGACTGTGACTGGTCAACCTCTATGGTAGGTGACCTTTGTACTCATGACTGTCAGTTAAACTATGCGGAAGTCCATGCATATGACACTTTGCTCTCTGGTCATTTTGTTCTATCAAGCCAAGTTAGCTGACTACAACATGGGTTGGCTGAGGTTACAATGAAGATAAATTTATTAGATTTATGGACTAGTGCGCTATGTAGTATGTGTAATAGAGAAGGTGGATGGCAGGCGGAAAGGTTACATTCATCAGGATTCTATAGGTACCTTTAAAAAGGTCATAAAGGGGAGAATCTAGAGTTTTCCAGAAAAAAAATTCTTAAATGAGTTCTTCACGTCTAGCTCTAAATCATTTGAAATACTGTGTCCATAGTGCTGGAAATTATAGTGTTTAGGTAACTGAGCCCTTGGGCTGATCTTGAGGAATTGATAGCCGGGGGAGGATAGATCTATGTTAATGAACTAGTCACAGTAATAAGCAATGTTAGGGAAGTGATAGGTAGGAAAGAAGAAGGCACAGTCCAGGTAATTAGAAAAAACTTTCTGGAGTTAGGATTTGATTTGAAAACTAGGTACAGAAAGAATGACTGAGGGGTCCTAGCTCTGAAATCAGGTTTCCTGAGTTTGAATCCTGGTTCTACTTCAGTCTTTCATCTATAAAATAGGGCTAATGGCTAACATTTATTGAACGCGTGTTAAGCATTGTTAAAAGTGCTTTTCATATATTAACTTAATCTTCATTGTAACCCAAATGTTTTAGGTATTCATCTAAACCTTTTTTACAAATGGGTAGGCTGTACGTTAGTAACTTCTTGAGATCACATGGTTAGAAAGTAGTGATTCAAGGAATTGAACCAGTCATTTTGAACCATCCAGGACTTTGTAATCATTCTGGTAATACTGTTGGAAGGATCAAATGAGAGCGTGTGACAAGTGTAGGGCCTTTTGTATAGTCACTGGTCATTACGTGCTAGCCGTCTCATAGAAATGAGAACACTCCAGGGAGATTGGGATGGTCTGCTGGAGCACACAGCTGAGCACAGGACTTTGTAGGTGTGACTGCAGTACATACTAGTGAGTGACTGAAGGTAGGGGATTTTGTAACGCATGGTACCAGTGTTGGCCACCTCCAGTCTCAGACAACGCTGTTCAGTGTCTTGGGATCAGATTCTCCTGGATATGGGAAAGAAAGGTAATGAGTCTGCAAAGACAGTAAAGGGGAAGTTAAAAGCACATAGCTAGGAATGGGATTGGAGGCATAGGAGGCTTGCTTAACTGGCCTAGTGGCTCCTTCTGAACCTCCCTGGAGAACACTGGTTTTTAATTTAAGGCGTTATAGGACTAGGAATTCATTTCTGGACCAGGAACCAGAGTTAGTTATTAGCTGTATAAACTGTATTCACCCTGAAGGGTATGAAATTTATACAGATTGCTTACTCATATTTGGGTGTCTTTCACTGGCACCAGTGTTTTCCTTCCTAAAGTTAGATTTGTCCCTCATTTTCCTAAGTCCAGGCTCTTTCATTTCTTAAAGATCTGCAGCCAGAATATATATTTAGGCTCAACTCTTGACAGACCATCAGCTTTCTAAGATGACTTTGGACAACTCACTTTACCTTTTAGGGCTTGGTAACCTGATCATCAAATTAGGAAACAGCAAAAAGGCATCTACAAGTGTTCCAGACAAGGTACTTTTAAAACATCCCATTCGATCCCATTTTCTACAGTTGGCATTGTAAAGTAGAGGATTTGGACTAGATGTCTTTAATTAAAGGAAAAAACCTTTAATGGAAAATAAAGTGTCTTTAAAAAATTTTTAAAGAGATTTTTCTTTTTAGAGGGGAAGTGAGGGAGGAAGAGAGGGAAAGAAACATTCAGTGAGTGGTTGCTTCTCATGCGCCCCCTACTGGGGACCTGGCCCGCAGCCCAGTCGTGTGCCCTCACTGGGAGTTGAACCAGTGACCCTTTCTTTGGTTTGCAGGCGGGCACTCAATCCGCTTGAGCCACACCAGCCAGGGTGAAGTATTGGTTTTTAAGGGATAAACATCAGGCTCCTTTAATACGGTATTTTTAATTGGTAAAATACGTTGGTTAGATGAACATTGGTACGGAAACACTTGAGCTATAATCTTCATACTTAAAGGTTGATTTTACAGCATTTGTCAAGCTGGTAATCCTGGTGGTGAAAAGCTGTAGCATAGGTTACCTCCTGGCTTTTGGGTACCTACTTTTTTTAATGAGGGAGTTTGGAAAGTGTACTTAGCTGATAAGAGTAAAAGGTGCTTGTTTTTAGTAGTAAGTATCAAGAGGCTAACAAATGCATTCATTTATCCATTTGTTCACTTAGTCAACAGATAAACTTAAGTGCCTACCATATGCCAGGTGCAGTTCTAACACTGAGGAGAGAGAGAATAAGAAAAGGTCCTTGTCTTTGTGGAACAAGTATTTGCTTGGTACAGTGGGTGGGAGGAAGGCAGAGTATGAATGAACAAGTAGAATCTCAAGTTGTAAGTATGTGGAAAAATAACATGGAGTCATGGGATAGAGTGTGAAGGTAGGGTTGGAATAGGGGGGATGTTTTTAGATGGGTGGACTACGAGGGAACGAGAATATTCCAGTCTGAACTCGGGACAAAAAGGCCCGTGTGCTGGAACAGTTAGGGATAGGAATAAAGAGTTGGGGAGGGGGATTAAGGTGATGGGGAGGTTCTGGCAAGAACCAGATTGGGTGGGGTGAGTTTGAAAGTTCTAACAATTGCAATGGTTGTAAAAAAGCATGGGGATGATTTAATGTGGTTTACTCAGTTGGATGAACTTGCAAAATGAAACAAATATAACTGGATCCAGGGGGCTTTCAGGAGGTAAAGCAAGTAATTTAGGTTGGGAGTGGGCAGTGGTCTGCAAACTGGCTTAAATTATGACCCTGAGAAGACTGATATTCCCAGTCTCCTGTGGACTTGGAGAGATTCCTATTTTCATGGAGGGAGTTGATCTCTTATGTTCTGGTATTTTGGAAGATCAAACTCAAAGGTGCTGAGAGGATTTTTTTTTTTTTTTACCAGATGTATTTCCCTGTGTAGATGAGTTGTGATCGCCTCCTGATGCTGATCCCCTCCAAAGGGTGGGTACATGGAGTCAGTTATTTTTCTTCATCACTGATCATATGGCCTTCGCTCAGTCTCAGTATCAGCATCAGAATCCACAGTGAAAATGGACCGAGATTTGTGACCACCACGTGTCGATGTTACAGTATGGGGTTTGGTTATTAGGTCCTTACCTTTTCCCACTCTAGAATAAGTTATTGACTTGTTTTCCAACATTTGATTTCAGTCATGTCAGGGTTTTTTTATTTTATTTTTTTAAAGTTTTTAGAGAGGGGAAGGAAAGGAGAAAGAGGGAGAGAAACGTTAATAATGTAAGAAACATCTATCGGGGTTGCCTCTCGCCCGCAGCTGGGGACCTGGCTCCAAACCCAGGCATATTTCCTGACGGAACCAGTGACCTTTCCCTCTTCAGGTGAACGCTCAACTCACTGAGCCACACTGGTCAGGGCACCTGTCAGGTTTTTAAACCCACTTCCGTAACCTTGCTTCACGAACTTTCTCTTTATGACCCCACCCCTTTTGGGGGTGGGTGGGTACTTCGGAGGGTAGTATCTTCTACTTAACGTCATTTCCACTCCCTTTCCTCAAAAACGATTCACTGATTTTATCATGTTTTTAAGTTAGTGTTTTAAGCTTTTCAACCCAGTATTTGTCCGTATCCACTCCTTTAAAAGCTTCCGTGTAGAGAGGTCATCCCTTGCTCAGTGAATATGGGGTCGTGTGAAGAAGTCAGAGGATGAGAAAGTGTGATGAGGGGAACTGGACCCTCTGGAGAATGATGCTTCGGTTGTATTTTGTTTACAGATGGTTGTGATTAGGCTCTTCCCTCTGAGGTCCGTTCTAGGAGTTTAAACCTACAGCTCTGGCAGATGGCGCCCAATAAAATAAAATAAAAAACGTATGTGCTCCAGTTTTTTCTCAGGGCAGGGTGGGGGTGTTTTCTCCATTTCCATGGCCACAGACACAGAAGCGGCTTCATCTTGGACTACAGGAGGCTGGTTCCTGGGGGGCGGGATTGGGGGGAGCTTATCTTCTCGGGACCTCCTAAATGACTTCAGGGCCGTTACCCCCTATCTGAAGCTACGTTCATTAACTTTTTGAGAGTTCCTTTAATCACCACCTACGAAAATATTTGGGGGAGCTCCTGGGACGTTCAGGGTGACAGTATGGATTCTTAACAGTTGATTTCTTAAGGTGAAACCCTTCGCTATTTTTCTTACTGGTTTTTGGGTCTGCATCAAGCTATCGTCTGCAGCATCCTGGCTGCGAGGGCGTGTTCTGGGAGGTTAGAGGGAGAAATTTGGGGTAGAAGGCGAAATAGCGCAGAATATTTCAGGGTGTGCACGTGGAAGCGGTGAGATGAAGCTTAACAAAGTTGGCGCCTTGAAGCTAAAGACGGCCACACCTGGTCCTAACTTGCTCCGCCTAATGGCGGGTGGAACAACGCTGGCGGAGCCCGCGTTTGTAGTTCCTCCCACACGCCAACCTCTTATCCAATCAGTGACTTCGGCTTTGCGAAATTGGTGCTCATTGGCTTTCGCGTAAAAGATCGGGGTTACTGACGTTTCCACCTCTTCCCGGCCTCTCAGGTAACTGGCGTTCCTGGCAACCAATCAGGAAGAGGATCTGGGCGAACGCCGGCCTTTTACTTTACTGAGTGACCAATCCGATGGTAGGCTCTCCTCCCCCTCTCTACCCAGAGTTACGCTGCGGCCGCCGCCATTTTAGCGTTTTGTCAGAAGCATCCGCGCCGCGAGGAAGCGTTCTTGCTGATTTCCGTGCGGGTGAGAGACTTCGACCCTGTCCACAGTCTTTCTTTTACTCTGCTAAATCTTATCTCACTTCTTTGGGTTTCAGGGGTATCTTAGAGGGGTCGCGGCCTCTGCACCGGTAGTAGCTTATTTCGGTGCTCGGCATTTCGCGGTTAGCCTGAAGCGTCCCTTCCCCCACGACCTCCTCCGGGAATATCTTGCTTTCTCCCACTGTACGGTCTACCCGACTTGGCTCGGCTTCTTGCCTCGAGGTTCCCACCTAGATAACTGCTGTTTCCTTAGACTTAAGCCCCGTTTCGAGAATTTCTCAGGCCTTCAGATCCTGGTGTCCTGGTTCTTGAGTCTGAAGCCCCCTGTCTGGCCACACATTTCTCCATTGTGCAGGAGCTCCAAGGGAGGCGTTCCCGATTCCAGCACTTCCTGTAATCTCACCCCTCGCTCTCTGGCTTTAGTCGTCGGTTTACTGCTTCCAAAGGAAATTCTAAATTTTAGAGTCTAAAACGTAGCTATTGTAAGGCCCACTTTTCCGGAAATGGTAGACACTCGGTTATGAGAGGAAGAGCCAGTCCGTTATTTCAGGCAGTCCACCCCGGCCAGTAGTTAGACCTTTGCTTTCTATCATTATAATGGATAGAAAAGCTCAGTTCCCTGAGCGCTGCGTTTATGGCCTTATTTTAATTCAATTCCCAGTCGAATCTATTATCCACTTCTTAACAAACCTTTTGTGTACTAAGTACCATCTCTATCACACACCTCTCGTTCTTAATTGGTCTGTAGCCACTACGGTAGGGGGTCTCCTTATTCCCACTTCCATTGTTACTGTTCAGAGGTGGGTGAGTGAAAGATGGAACAGCTGTTTGGAAATATTTGCTAGAGTGAAAGGACATGGCAGTATATGTTCTTTTAAAAATTTTATGGGCCTAAGGTCTTATTAAAATTATTTCTTATCCAGGCAGAGATGGTGAAGCTGTTCATAGGAAACCTGCCGCGCGAGGCCACAGAGCAGGAGATCCGAACACTCTTCGAGCAGTATGGGAAGGTGCTGGAATGTGACATCATTAAGAACTACGGCTTTGTGCACATAGAGGACAAGACGGCGGCAGAGGATGCCATTCGCAACCTGCACCACTACAAGCTGCACGGGGTGAACATCAACGTGGAAGCCAGCAAGAATAAGAGCAAAACCTCCACCAAGTTGCACGTGGGCAACATCAGCCCCACCTGTACCAACCAAGAGCTTCGGGCCAAGTTTGAGGAGTACGGTCCAGTCATCGAATGTGACATCGTGAAAGATTATGCTTTCGTACACATGGAGCGGGCAGAGGATGCGGTGGAGGCCATCAGGGGCCTTGACAACACAGAGTTTCAAGGTGAACTACCACCCTCTTTGGGAAGAGGGCGGAACACGAGGCTATGTGCAGAAAATAGGTTGGATAAGATAAGTAAAAGGGAGGGGTTTGGGGTAGAGGTTCAGCTGGTGGCTGGCTGATGTTAAAGGATTAAGTGTGGGTGATGGACCTAAAACAGAGAATGCTTGGGATTTAGAGGCTTTACCCCAGGTGAATCAAGACTCTGGGAATAAAACCAGTTGGCTTTAGTTTGGAGCCCCTGAGGCTTACATGCCTATTAGTGCAGAAATTCTTTTCTCTGAAGATTTGCCCAGTTATGTTGTCTTGCTGGGGGAGAGGGTAGTAGAGCACATTGTAGTTTTTTGTTCTGAATTTATTGCCTCAACACAGTACAGGCATACCTCAGATACATTGTAGGTTCTGTTCCAGGCCACTGCAGTAAAGTGAGTATTGCCACAAAGGGGGTCGGAGTCAGAGCGGGTTTGGTGGGAGAGGGCCTTACTAAAATTTGAGAGGGAAGAAAAGCAACATCTGGGAAGCACAATAAAGCAAGGTATACCTGTATCAGCATTATTCTTTATTTTATATATAAAGAACCTGGCAAAAGCTGTTTAAGTGACACATTTAAGAGTAGAAACCCTGTTCAGCTCCTCCACCTCATCCCAACTCAACTTCTCAGTAAAGATAATTAATGATTAGATAAACTGGTGCCTTTAAAGGGCCACAGCTCTTGTTGCCTGTACCAAGAGGTTCTGTTTTGAGGATGAGGCTAATTTCAGGAGTTTCTGAGGAGGAGTTATTGAGATACTGTGGGGGAGGACAGTAATGGCAGTGCCTTTACACTGGTTGGGGGGGGCGGGTGGACTTTGTGAATAGAGCACTTAGACGGGTGTTACCTGGAAGCCTTGACTAGGTGGATTGTTTTAGTGTGCCTGGAGGGCAGCATGAGTGATACTGTGGAGGTATCTTGGTTTAAGGTCTAAGCTTCTGTGGCAAGAGGGGCAATCACGAGGGGGCTGGTAACCATGGTGAGTTAACTTCTTTCACCCCCCCTTTGGGTCCTCAGTGTCAAAAAAAGAGTTTTTTCCTTTTGATTGTCACTACTCCCAAATTAGTGGGTTTTTCCCCAACTCCTTGCTCTGTTTTTAATCTACATTCCAACCTTTTTTAGCCCAAACCAAGGTAGTGGTCTGCTGTTTTCGCTCAGCACTCCTGTTAAGAATAATTGCTGCTATGTTTGCTGTTTATTTCCCTTAAATTGGATCTTTCTTAGAACTGGAGGTCTAATTATCATCCTCCCAAGTAACGGGTGCTCTGTGTCCTGGGTATTGCTGTGCATTATTAAGGAGAAGTGTCATAGGTCTCTCGGGTCTAGTGTTTTCCTTTTTTAATTGGTTGAGTTGAGAATTATTTTGTGTCAACAACTTAATTGGGAACAAAGGCTGTTCTTGTGGAGGGTTTGTGGTCTGATACCTAGTTTTTGGACAAGGAGAGGTGGCGGTGTCTGCTTGTAGTTACATGTGTAAGGGAGGAGCAGTGTGGACTGATTCAGGACAAAGCCTTTAGCATTTGAACTCCAGGCTCTCTATTTGCTCTGTTCTTATTATTAGCCATTCTCCTTGATACTACCCAGTAGACTTCTAAGTGTATGCAGGGTAGTGGTGTTTATTAGTGGTCTTTTTCTTTTTCAGTTTCTCAGTATTAGGGTTACAGCTTGGCCCTCTGCATAAGGGGACTCCCATCCTCAGGTTGAAAAATATAGTTGATCTTTGGACAATACAGGTTTGAATTTCAAAGGCATAAATGCACCCATGTTGTTCAAGGGTGAACTGTTTTTATTTGCCCATTCAAAAAATTATATTTTAGATTTTTAAAAAACTTACCTTTTTTCCCCTAGATTGTATTAGGGCATTTATTAATGATTTTTTATGTTTTGAATGTGCTTGGTTGGTTCCTTGGTTACACTTATTTTCTCTGATTTTGTTAGGTGCCAAAGTGGCCCTTTGGGCAAATGCCTGAAGGACACAGGTTAGTACTTTAAAGGACTCAAATATTTCATTGCATATCTTAACTCTTAACCTGCAGCCTACACTTACCAGATTTAATGTTTAAAACAGGACTTGTTTTGCTATTTTGGTCTTTCCACTGCTTTTCCCTTTTGTAGCCTTCCAGAACCTAACTTTAATTTTGTGGGTGAATTGTGTATTTACTGTTTTCTGTGATGTTAGATGAATAGATGACCTGTTGACTCTCCCCTGGTTCTAACCACTCATTTCTTTGACATCTGCCATGTTTGGTTGCATCACAGCCAATTGCATTAGAAAGTTTTTTTGAATTTTGCTCACCATGAAGTTGGTAGATTATGTTGGGTGGAAACACTTCTGTGAAAAGGTTTAAAACTTAAATTTTTCCAGAAGAGTTTTTTTTTTGGTTAGGTTTTCAGAAGTGATATTTTGCATTTTCAGAATACAAATTGTCGTTTTCAGCAAAAATAGTAATAAGTGCATATTCTTAGAATCTCAGATCCCTAGTTTAAGGTTTTTGAAAAAGTACTTTAATCTTGCTAAAATGAACCGTTTGATCCACTGCCTGATATTACTGGTTACTGTCCACTTTTCTATTCCCCCCTTTTTCTTCCATGGTTTTCATAATTTAAAAAAAAAATTCAGGCGCCTTGTGAACTCCCTGCCCTGTTTCCTTTGATTCTACTAGAGGCCATCACAGTTAGTTGTCAGGTTGTAAAGTATCCTTGTTAGGATGAATAACAGAACCAGCAATTTCAAGAATCCAGTTAAAGGGCGGGAGTCCTTCAACGTGCAATTTATTCCTCCTCCCCTAGTTCATGAGTGTTTTTTCCAAAAATCTAAAAATTGCTTATCACACTGAGCCACGGATCAACTAAGTCTGGATCACTCTTTGTCAGTGGTTACTTTCTTATTCTACTCGCTTTGAGTTTGGAGTGGGTTGAGAGTCTGGGGGACTGCTCTTTGCATTCTCCTGCCTAATGAAATCAGAGTCTTGATAGTGAAGATTGGAGGTTCTGGAATCTTGTCCAGGCACTCTTGTGGTTTCTTTTAACATTGGGCCACTGTTCAGAGTAGTTTTTGTCCACAGTTACTTGGCAAAGATGTAGATGCTTGTTTTTGAGTGAAAGTGGTTTCTTGTATAAGCAATAAACTAGTGTTAGATGTTAGAGTGAAAACATTTTCTTCATCTAATCTTGGTCTGAAATCAGGTTGTTATACTAAATTTGCATATTGGACTTAAAAAATAATTCTTTGTGGCATTGAGTCCTCCTACATTAGCGTTGTCTAGGTTTACATTGCTATGACCAGTATCTGGGGTAGGGGCTGGGGCTATGACTAAGAGTGATAGCAACCCTTCTTGCGTCTGTTTCTTCAAGGCAAACGAATGCACGTGCAGTTGTCCACCAGCCGGCTTAGGACTGCGCCCGGGATGGGAGACCAGAGCGGCTGCTATCGGTGCGGGAAAGAGGGGCACTGGTCCAAAGAGTGTCCGATAGATCGTTCGGGCCGAGTGGCAGACTTTACCGAGCAATATAATGAGCAATATGGAGCAGTGCGTACACCTTACACCATGAGCTATGGGGATTCGTTGTATTACAACAACGCATACGGAGCGCTCGATGCCTACTACAAGCGCTGCCGTGCTGCCCGGTCCTATGAGGCAGTGGCGGCTGCAGCTGCTTCCGCGTATAATTACGCAGAGCAGACCCTGTCCCATCTGCCACAAGTCCAGAACACAGCCATGGCCAGTCACCTCACCTCCACCTCTCTCGATCCCTACGATAGACACCTGTTGCCGACCTCAGGAGCTGCTGCTACAGCTGCTGCTGCTGCAGCAGCCGCTGCTGCTGTTACTGCAGCTTCCTCTTCATATTACGGGCGGGATCGGAGCCCCCTGCGTCGCGCTACAGCCCCAGTCCCCACTGTTGGAGAGGGCTACGGTTACGGGCATGACAGTGAGTTGTCCCAAGCTTCGGCAGCCGCGCGGAATTCCCTGTACAACATGGCCCGGTATGAACGGGAGCAGTATGCGGATCGGGCGCGGTATTCAGCCTTTTAAAGCTTGAGGTGAGAGCGGTGGGGTGTCACCTGTTGTGGTTTTGCCGTCCCTCCTGCAGACTAAAGGCTCCAGTTAGGCTGCCCTGCTTGCTTGCTTTTTGCAGGGTTATGGTAAGGTTACCAGCATGGTTTAGAGGCTAGGGAAAAGTCCTAACTAGTTTAACTTTTTGAAGTATGTAAATATACTTAGCCCTCATGGTTATTTTTTCAGGGCTCCTTGTAGTGGGAATCAATCTGATTCTATTTATGTCTGGAAAAACAAAGAATGGTGTGATGAATCTTAGGTTCTGTAATTGAACCGAACCTGAGACCCAGACATTCAGACTCAAGTGTGCGGTTTTTCAGAGCCTTTGTTGAAATTCCTGGGTATGTGACATTACTAAGGTCTGCAGGTTTCCTGTTCTGCTTTGTGCTGTGTGAAAGGTCCGATATGACCTAAAATCAGTAACTGTATAGTTAACTGGTCATTACTGCTCAGGTCCCAGTTAGTATGAAGACTACCCAGATGGCATCATCTTAATCTTGAAGCAGCATATTTCTGGCATTCCTGGACAGTTCACCCACTAGTGAGCTTTACAGAAAAAACTCACTTGATGTGAAGTCGGGCAGAGAGGAATAGAAAAGTTATCTCCTTTTGGTTTATAAAATTGAGTTCAACAAAGAATCTGGGGCATGGACTCAAATCCAGGTTCTCCATGCAGCTCAGATTCACTCCCTGAAGACAGTGCCCACCCCATTGCTTTATCTTTCAGTCTGTCCTTTAAGAGCCTGTTTATTTTATTCTAAACTACCCCACAGTTGCAGATTTGACATTCTCTCTACTTCTTCAAGAAAGATGATAATATAAATATGCATGCACACTTGTTAATTTCACTCTCTTTGATAATGTTGAAAGTGTTGGGAGCTTTGCCTTAAGGCAGTGATTTTCAACCAGTTGTGCCACAAGAATTTAGGTGCTTTTTCCTTAGACTGTCAAATAAGTAAAAAAATGACAACAGCCAACCCAACAACAGCTGTCTGGTGTGAATGGATCAAAATTACACCTTTTTTTAATCAGATTGGCAAAAAATAAAGTTTTTGGTGTGCCGCACAATTTTATGACGTGTGCCATGAGATGAAAAAAGTTGAAAATCACTGTTTTAAACAGATCACTCCCTTCCTCTTCCTACTAGTTTTGGGCATTTAATCCTCTTGAACAGCCACTCTACCTTGAGTCCTCTGGCTTTTTCCTCTACACACTTTGAATCTCATGATTCATGTGGCTCTGCTTGAGTATATTCTGTTGATGCTTGCCAGCTTTGGACTCTAGGTGTTCAAGATTGCTGTTGTATTAAAGGGTGATTCTCAGTGTGCCCTTTGAGTATCCTCTAGTGTGTCCTAGACATTGATCCAAAATCCTGCAATAAAAGAGTGGGTGATACTCTGTCATCTTTTCCGTTAGGGCAGAACGTATGTAACTTGCCTAGCATTATTGGGTAGGAAATCACTCACAGTGCTGGAAAAGAAACTTGGTGTGTAGCTTACACTTGCCCTCCAGTACATTCTTTTAGTTTCTTCCCTAGGCATAGTTAGATGCCCTCAGGTCTTCCAGCTTGTTCAGTTGATGCTACATTTGCCTAGACTTTAAATGATTTTTAACTTGGACCTCGGTAGTAACTCCCAGATTCAAACATACTTTTTGACGTTTTACCCCAGAGAGCTATTTGGAACCTTGCCCTTTTCCTGCCTTCCAATGACGGTTTGTGATGTGGAATTACCTTCTCTGAGGAATGCTAGTGTTAACACCAAGGGAAATGCAATCTTTGCCTACGCTCATGAAAAAAATTTTGCAATTTAATGTAAAGAAAGGCCCTAGTCTGGGATTGCTTGACCTTCCCAGTTACTCTCTGGCCTTCAAGCTCTTTCCACCTTGAGAGATTACTGTGATGCTGTACATGGGTACAAGTAAGTAAACTTGCGAAGTCAAGTTAGCAGACTTTGTAGAGATGTTCTTTGAAGCTTTAAGTGGGAAAGCCCTTTTGAGCTTTGCTGTAAAGCCCCTGTATTGTGCTCTCTTTCAGGTGGGATGTGTGTGGGCTGAAATTCCAAGCTGCAGTTGTGCATGAGAATACACCCTTCATGGTACCCCGTCTCCGGGACGTTCTCGGCTCTGTGCGTTCAGTCCCTCAGGAACTGTGGACCTTAATTTACCTTGCTAAGTTCAGACCACCTCTTTCCTCTCTCCTGCCCATTTTCCTGTTCTTCCTGTCCTCCAATATTTCTGTAGCTTCCCATTCATGTTCTGTTCTCCTAGCAGGCCTCATTGTGTGCAGAAACTCTGGTGGGGGCTATGCCATCTCCCCACCTCCTGCCTCCGGTGGGTGTTGGATTTGGAAATGACCCTGGTGAGCGTGTCACTGCTTCTGAGTCTTTGGCCCAAAGACTTGGGGCAGGTGGACACACAGAGTTGGATCACTTTTTTTCTTTCCAGTGAAATAAATGGTTTTTCAACTTAGGATATGTGTGCTTCGAGAGCGTTCTTTATTGGTCCCTGAAAGAGAGGGGGAGGCTGTCAAGTTTGACCTTCAGTGAGTGGACATCACTGTTTCTTTCTTGTAGGTAGGCTCGCAGGTGCCAAAGGAAAAAGAGGGATGCACAGAAGAGCCCAGGCAAGCAGCCTTATTGCAGTAAAGACTTCCTCCCACTGGCCCACCTTTGTTTTAAATCCATTACTTACTTGTAGTTGGGGATGTAGGTCTTCCCTGCTTGAGAAGCAGTCATTACCCACCCTGACTACTTCTGTTCTAGCCTCCCGGTCAGTACATCTAGCTGGGCTGACTTCGAAGGAAGAAGTCTAAGAAAAGGAAGGGTTTGAGGGAACACTATCACTTTCTATGTCATGTGGAAAAGTAACACTTTTTAATACCTTTCACTATCTGTGTATATCTGATAAAGTCCAAAGGATCCCACTAGGACCTCATTACTTGTACTTGAAGCCTTTAGAATACCTTAGCATTGAATTTTACGTTATTTAACAATGAGGATGGGCTGGGGAGTGCAGGGAAGAGCCACTTCTTAGCTCTGCTTATGCAAGCCGACTGCCTTCCAGATTTTTTTTGTCTATACTTTTCTTGCTCCAATTTTAACATATATGTATAGAAGGGGAATATCTAATAGGGTATTTCCCAGAATCATTTGTTCAACAAATTCTGAGTACCTACTGTATGCCAGGCATTGTCCTTTTAAGAAAAGTAGATTGTGGTGATGGGAGGTCAGAAAAAGGAGCTGGTCTTCAGTTGGGTGATTTCTCAGTTACTCTTTAGTGCTTCTCCCTGACACAGTCATACATGGCCGAGATGGGTATGCCTTGGTTACTGATACAGCTGGTAACTTACGGAATGTTTGCTCTGCGTGAAACCCCTTGACAGGTGTTTCATTGTTCTTAAATGCAGTCATTTTTCTGTTAATTCCAGTCTTATTCTACCCTCAAGACAAATAATTGCTGAACATGGAAGCTGTCTTTGGTGAAAGGTTAATGATTAAGACGAGGGTTGGAAATAGTTCCTACGGTAAGAAGTGGTCAATAACAAAGATTATGACTAACATCTAGACTATGTTGGGTTGGTTTTCCACCAGTTGGAGGTTGTGTCTTATTTTGGTGCCTTTTCCTCTTAAAAGAACCATCACAAATCTACACTTGTATTGATACACCCTTTGGTCTGATGGGTGGGCTTAGCAAGTTTTCAAAGATGGAGACTGACTACATTGATTCAACAAATACTTTGAGTGATACTTTGCAAGCTGTTCTAGGTACTGGGGATGCCTAGAGGGGAGACAAAACATACTCCCAGTGAAATCTTCCTGAGGTGGTGATGTGTCATGGGGGATTAAATATGGGACTGATCAATAATTGCAGTATGAAACATTCTGTCTGGTTGAAACTCTAAGGGAGTTGTTCTTGCTTTCTGCTCTGAGAGCATGGTTTCACTGTAACAGTCTAGGCAGTTTTTCGAGACTGCCAGAATCTGGGCTGGTTTAGTGCTGTATTTCCATTATAGCTTCAAGAAAAAACCCCACTATTTGTTAAAGGGGAAAACCCTATTAAGAACAGTGGAAAAATAGTGAACTCTAAAACTTGATTTGAAGTGATTGAATCTAACTTGCTGATATTTCAACATTAAGTTTTTAAAATTATTTTTGTTTACGCTTCCAGTCAAATACATCTCTGAGTTGAGGCCATGTAGTCTGCTCTGTGTACTTGACAAAGTTATATTGTCATCTCTCATCACTTAGCTCAGGAGCTACAGTTCTTCAGAGTATTGCTTTAATACCCTGGTTTTCCCATAGCCTTCATCATTCGTTTTCTTGAATTAAATGATTCATATTCACCTTAGAGCTAGCGCTGCACTTAATGAAGTTGTACTCACCAGCTGCCTACCATGTGGAGAGTGCGAAGATGAATATGGGGTGGTGCCTGTCCGTACCTTGCCTCCACAGCAACTTTGTGTTTAGGCCCTGGGCGTGCAGACCATGGGTGTATCACTGGAATTCAGGTGGGAATGGGAATCGGCACACTCCTGCAGTGATGGCCTCTGGCCCAGCCTGATTCTGGGTGGGTAAAAGGTCTTAGGAGGGCAGTTTTCAGGATGATTTTGGGGTTTGGCTGGGTGTTAGACCTCTTAATGTTGACTTAAAAGTCATCTAGGCATTCTCAAAATTGGGTTGACTTGGGCGAATGCTAAGTTAAACCAGGCTTCTTAACCTCCGGTTTGATGCATCAGAACTGAACTAGACTCGGGGCGGACTTTGCGTTCATTGTGGTGGTAAGTGCCATTGTGAACTGGAGGCAAGTTTGCTCAGTACTAGCGTTCTCCACGTGGTCTCATGCTGTGGGAAATGGAATTCCCGGAATGATGACAATGGGAATTCCTTTGCCAGGACGACGACTCTGCTGAGGGCGTGGAGAACAGTAGACCAAGCAGGAGACAGAGTTCCAGAAGGGAAAGTCTCCAAGACAGAATTAAGAAATTCCTGTATATGAAGATGCAGGAAATTTTGGTTCACTTGAAGAATTCAGAGCTGAATTACTGATAAGTACATAGAAAATAAATGAAAAAGGGTAAAAACTCAAGAGTGAACAAAAACATAATTATGGGGCTCAACCTTGTCATAGTCGTAGCCACAATGTAATAAAATAATTGTCATTCAACTGCATTTGCAGAGTGGGGAAGTGCAGATGGGTGAGTAATGAGGTTCAGGAGTAAAACTCCATATAGAGGTCAGTAGAGAATTTTACAGAGTGCTAAATGAGAATTATGAGCATCTTAGACACAAAGGTAAGGAACAGCTAAAAAGCTAAAAACCATTGCTTCTGGGAAGGGTGGGGCAAGAGACTTGAACGCCTTGTATTGTTTACATGGATTATTTTGATAAAAATAAAAAGTGTTGTCATGCTAACAGTTCTTTTTTCTGTCTTAAGCCTTACCCTGGTGGCTTTAACACTCAGTGAACCTTGCAACATCTCACCAAATGTGAATCCTCTACTAAAGTAGAGTAGGGACTTTTGTATTATTTTATTGGCAGGTAAATAGCACCCCTGAGATACAAGGTAAGGAGATAATAAACTAAAGGAGGAGGAAGCACTTAGCTAATGACACCTAACCGTAAAATGCTGAATTCTTTTACGACTGCTCTTGTTTTGCCTGACTTGTCCAGGTCAACAGGGAAACAGTGCTCTTTGTTCAGTGGGGCTAGCTCTTTTAAGGGCTGGGCCTGCTTGTTACCGTTAGTACCTACATCAAACATACTGTTTGCAACAAGATGGTACCTCTATCAATTTCACTACGTGAGGAATGTTGAAACCAGGTTTGAGAGTTTGGTGCGTGCTTAGTATGGAACTTCCAGCCCTGGCTGGTGTGACTCTGGATTGAGTGCTGGCCTGTGAACCAGAGTCGCCGGTTCGATTCCCAGTCAGGGCACGTGCCTGGATTGCTGGCCAGGTACCCAGTAGAGGGTGCACAAAGAGGCAACCACACATTGATGTTTCTCCTTTATTCCTCATCTCTAAAAACAAATAAAACTTTAAAAAAAAAAACTTCCAGTCTGATTATTTCATCTAGGCTATTGTAAGGGGAACGAAGGTACTTTTTATCCACTGGCTTGAGCTGGAGTAGGATATTATGATTTATTTGTAGACTGGAAATGGTTTGAAGAGCAGACCTTAGTATTGAAAAATAAAAGTTTTTTCTTGGAAAGTCAGAAGCATCCTGGCAGCTAGGATGCCCCACAAAAGTTTCCTGTAGAGTTTTTGCATGGCACATCTATAAAACGCAGAAGGTCCAGCAAGGTAGGGAACCAGATTTTGAATATTTGCCTCAAGAAAATAAATATGGTGTGAAATCAATAGATTATATAATACTTACATTTTGCCCAGAATTTTAAAAAGTGCTAAATGAGAATTATGAGCGTCTTAGACACAAAGGTAAGGAACAGCTAAAAAGCCAAAACCAGTTTCATTTTGTCCTCACCCAAGAACATGCTTATTGATTTTAGGGGAAGGGAGAATTGGTCAGTTGTCTCTTGCATGCACCCTGACCAGGCATGTACCCTGACTAGGAATTGAACCTGTAGCCTTTGGTTTACAGGACAGCGCTTCAGTCAACTGAGCCGCACTGGCCCACGGCTGCCCACGGTTTTTAATATCTCAGAAATTTAAATGTTGCTATCTAGTTTAATTGGCAGTGTTTTGGTTTTAGTGATACATGAATTAATAATGTATATTAAAATCAATGATATACCTTAAAGTCAACAGCCTTTTGGATTAGATGAAATATGGGTTACTTTGCATGAGTGAAATTATATTGTATAAACGGTAGTCCTAGAGGTGGAATGGTATTTTACATTTTGCTACATGTCAAATTGTCCTAAAAAATTATTTGACTTTGTTTCCACCAGCAAGGG
This sequence comes from Macrotus californicus, assembly GCA_007922815.1. NCBI lineage: Eukaryota > Metazoa > Chordata > Mammalia > Chiroptera > Phyllostomidae > Macrotus > Macrotus californicus. Next base: position 94,044 of record VMDR010001378.1, on the reverse strand, counting down.
ATGAAAGTGTTTCTTTAAACCCTCATCAATGCATCTGTTGATCTTTTCCAGCCTGATGGGTTAAAATGGTATCTTATAGTTAAGTTTATCTATTTTTATGAGTGAGGTGGATTTTTTAAAAACTTTATTGTTGACACTATTACAGGTATCCCCATTTTTCTGAGGTTGATCATCTTTATATTGTAAAGTGCTGTTTGTATTTCCTTTTTGTCTTTTCATATCCTTAGTCCTTAGCTTTTTTATTTAAAAAAAAATTTTTTTAAAGACTTTATTTTCAGAGAGAGGGGAAAGGAGGGAGAGAAACATCAGTTAGTTGCCTCACATGCCTGCAACTGTGGCATGTGCCTTGACAAATCGAACCGGCAACCTTTTGGTTCGCAGGCCAGCGATCAGTCCACTGAGCCACACCAGCCAGGGCTATTTTCATTTTTAGAGAGAGGAGAAGGGAAGGAGAAAGAGGGAGAGAAACATTAATGTGTGCTACCTCTTGCACACCCCTCACCGGGGACCTGGCCTGCAACCCAGTCATGTGCTCTGACTGGGAATTGAACCTGGGATCCTTTGCTTCGCAGGCCCGCACTCAGTCTAGCAAGCTACCCCAGCCAGGGCTGTGGTTTTATTTTTTAAGTTTAAAACTCTAATGTGTTTGAAAGTTAATATTAAGTGTGAGGTAGATATCTAGAGTTTTAGATGGTCACTCAGTTGGGGATCAAAATCAAACAAATTGGAGTGTGAGTAAAGGGATGAAAATACTGTTAATAGAACATACTTCCTTTTCTGATAAGAAATTTTAGTGCTCTCTTGATGAAAGACTGGAATCAGCAGGACATAGATAGCTTCTACCTGCTCTGTTTTCCAGGTGGGACCACTGCCTTAGACCAATTAAATCATAGTCTCTAGGGGTTGGCCTGGGAGGCAAAATCAACCCTGGTTGTAAATGTGTGCCTAGAGTGGCATAGATAATGCACTTACACTTTATGGAGTGGGTTAATCAGATGGTTGAGATTTGGCATGCCTGTCCTCAAGGGATTCAACCTATAAGATTCAGCCTACAGAATCTGCTGAGGAAACCCACCGATCCAGTTGTGACAATGCTCAGGGCTGCAGGGACCCACCCATCTGTTAGGGTGGATGAGAATGACATTTCTCTCCTCACTCCTCCTCTGTCTGGTAGCACTTTTTGTCTCTGGTGGACAGCGTACAGACCAACTCAGGGGTAGATAACATAAGTTTTAACTCCTAACTTTTGAAAAAATTTTTCTTTGGCAAATTACCCTCATTGGCCATCTTAAGACAAAGCTTATATGCAATTTTCAGGATCTCTATTTGGTGAAAGAGCTCATCTTACCTGATTTGCAGTAATTCTGCTCCAGTTCCATCTGGGTGCATTGCCATCTTGGCCTGATCTTATTTTTGTTCTGTTAGGAGTGCCATGGCCTTTTTCTTGAAATAGGCTTCAAGAGCATTTGGGCCAAGTTATGGGGCCATTATGTTGGCCTAAGTGGATATATTATTACCCAGTTTCCTAGTGGGTGGAAGACTTGCTGACCCTTTACCCAGCTGGCTTTCTGTAATGCTTGTAGGTCAAGGTATAGGTTATATATTAACAGATGTCTTAATGATTTGGTGTCCAAAGCCATGTTTTTTCTACCCCCTGTTGACATCCAATCTTGGTATATTCTCTTGCTGTAAGCAAAAACAGCCCCCCCCACCGCCCCAATTTTTGGCTCATGTATAGACCAACATTCCTTCCTATTGGTTGGTCCTGTTGGTCATCAGAGACTAATTTCTTACATAGTTCATACAACTTTGGACTTAGGAAAAGTCATATTGGGAACATACTGATTTTGCTTTACCAAAATAAGTAATGATACATAAACAGTTCCTGGGAATAATCAAAAATCAAGTTGGTCATAAAATAATTTCTTTAAACAAATTTTCTTTAGATTTTAGTGTTGGCTCTGTTAAGATGGTAGAAGGGTAAGAAAGCTGGCTGGTAGTACCCCCCTCACCCAGGGGGGTGGGTGAGTCACAGCAGTGGTGTGCCATTCTTAAACACCAGGCGATGCGGAAGGGTGTTTTGTTTTGGACACAGGTCTTGCTCTTAATTTCTTGAAATTGATTTCTTGTCCTTACCTCAGCCATTTTTGTCTTTCCAGATTTCTTTCTTTACTATTCCAACCCTTTTGATCTCAATGGAACATCCATTCCATTGATACAAATTTCAGTTGTTCTTTACCTTCTTAATATTATCACTTCCTTACCCAATTTGAAATCCATAGCCAATAACTCATTCTTTTGCCTAACACCCTCATTTTCCTTGCAAGCCCTGGGGCTGCCCAGTCCCCCAGCTTCATCATGCTTGGCGAAGCTGTAACCCAGATTAAATCCAATTTTCCTATTCATTTACCTGAAGGGTGAGGCTGTAGGTGACTGAGAAAAGCAATCTCAGTGCCTAGTCGTACTTTAAATAAATGATCACACACTGTAGACCCGTAACTCTGCCAAGCAGTCGGAGCAGATCCTGGTCCATTCCTCTCCCTGGTGTTTACTCAGCTAGTGACCCGCTTCATACCTCTGACAAAACAAGCAATCAGAGGAGAAGTTAAGCATTCTCATCATTCACCTTCCAGCATCTGCACCCAGATCACATTCTCTCTCGGTAACTGCATTTATGCGAGGCCAGTCACTCTATGTGCGCGTTGGGGCCCATCCTCTTGCTCCTGCAGTTCTTCCCCTCACGCCATCCATTTTTCCCTCTCCTGGACCGATACTAGCATCACAAACATTCTGTTCTTTCCATGAAAAGTTCTTGGCTCTATTTCCCCTGCCAATTATGATCACTTAATTTGTTTATTCCTTTTTGTAGCAAAACTCAGAAATCTTTTCTGTGATTTGTCTCCAGTTATCACATACCATTTTCTAGTCAACCCTCTAGTCAGGCTTTCCCCCTGGCCATTCCACGGGAATGTTGCTAGTGATTTCATGTTGTGAAATAATACATCCCTTATATTGTGGTGGTTTCTGCCGTGTTATCCTCATGATCCAAACTGATGGAAGTGCCACCATCTAAAATTTACAATGCAGCCCAAGACAGACAAAGACATGGTAAATAAGTAAACTGTATGTTAGGAGATAAGAACTTTGTATTAAAGATAGAATTGAGTAAGGATTGGGAGGGCTAGAACAATGTATATGTGTGCAGATTACTGCAACAGGGTGGCCAGGCCTCACTAAGAAATTGACGTTTGAGCAGACTTAAATGAGATGAAAGCCAAATAGACTCCTATTTTTTCCTTAATTTTATTTTTGATTTTAGAGAGAGGGGAAGGGAGGGAGAAGGGAGAGAAACATTGATTGGCTGTCTTCTGTACGTGCCGTGACAGGGGATTGAACCTGCAACCCAGGCATGTGCCCTGACTGGGAATTGAACCAGTGACCTTTCAGTGTGTGGGACAACACCCAGTCAAATGAGCTGCTCCAGCAGGGGCCCCAAGGTTCCAGATTGTAGCTGACCTGTTCTAATATCAAGGAGACCAAGGGCAAGAGTGGAGTGACAGGGAGAGAGCACTAGGAGAGGAGGTCGGATAGTTAAATAGTTTAGTGATCAAGGGTCCTTACTGAGTGAAATAGTCTTGCATTGTTTCTAAGCAGATGAGTGTTGTTATGTGATGCACTTTTTCCAAAAGTGGCTTCATTGGGGTATTTTTTTTTCATATAAGAGCACAACCACAATCAAAATAGAGAACATTTTTGTTACCCCAATAAGCCCTTGTGCTGCTTTGCAGTTAATCTCCTCAGTCCCTGGTCAATTCTTAGTCTTCATCTACCTATTTATATCTTACTCGTATTTTGATATTGTTGATTATACTGTTCCTTAACACTTAATTCGTTTGACTTCTAGGTCATGACACTCTTGGTTTTCCTGCCTTCTCAATTTACTCTGCCGTTTCCTTTTCCTTTCTGACCTTTTGATTTTGGAGGCTCCGTAGTTCAGATCTTGGTCTTTGGTGATTCTGTGGATTCAAATGCCATTCTATATACAAAAACTCCCAATTTATATCTCCAGTTCAGATTTTTCTCCCAAACTCCGGATTCATATCCTACCACCATTTGACATCAGACAGTTATGCTGGGGTGTCTGATATTTCAAACACAACTTGTATAAAACAACTTCTGGTGCCCCCACCCCCACCTTCAGTTACTCTGGCCTAAAACTTGGGGGGTATACATACCCACATTCAGTCTGTTAGGAAGTCTAGTAGTCTCCCTGTTAGCACCCTAGTCAGCCGCCATCATCTCTCACCCGGATTTCCTAAGTTCTTTCCTAATTGATTTCCCTGTTTCCACATAGAAGCCAGAGTGATACTTTCTTTTCTTTTCTAACCCTCATTTTTCATTGCTTCTTTTTTTTTTTTTTAAAAAGATTTATTTATTTTTAGAGGGGAAGGGAGGGAGATTTCTTTGGCAAATCTTCTCCATGCTTCTGTTAGGTGGCATCACCAATTCCCTTGGCTTTACCTGCTGTCTAGATTATGAAGATTTCCAATGTTTTATCTCCAGCTCCAAGTTTTCTCCTTTATGCTTAAACAAGCTGTGTGGCCAAGAGGCCATGAAAACCTGATGCTTAAATCTGCACCCGTGGTTCCTTCTAATTTGGACAAGCCCCAATCTCTCCAAACAGGTGTATAGAGTTTCTCTTTGGGGACAGTGGTCATCAGTAAATGCTACTAGTTGTCAAGAGGAAGCGGTCAGAAGGAGAGAAAAACTTGATTATTTAGGAAGTGACAATGGGGGAAGACCTCTTGATGTTGCCGTTACAGACATCGGTTGGTGTTTTTCATGTGCCAGAAACTGGACCTCTGAAATTTTCACATGAAATTACCGCACCCCTTCCTTTCATTTCCCTAGGACCTGTAATTCCTAGGTCAGTGATGCTGCTGAACTTCCTACAGGATGGATGCTCGCTGCCCCCTGCAAAGAATTATCCAGTCCCAAATATCAGTAGTGCCAAGGTTGAAACCCTATTTTAGCTGATTTCATCAATTCCCTAGGCTTTGTATACCATCTGAAGTAGTGCCAATCAGTGTGACAGCCATGGCCACTTACGGTGCTGAGTATAAAATACCCATTGGATTTCAAAAACGTATGAAAAAGAATGTTAAACACTCATTTTTAAATGATTGTTATATATTAAATGATGTTTTGGGTATATTTCATTAAATAAAATACATTATTAAAAATGATAGTTAATTTCATGTTTCTTTTTGCTTTGATATATTTTTTAAAGGTTTATTTATTTTTAGAGAGAGGGAAAGAGAGGGAGAGAGAAACATCAATGTGTGGTTGCCTCTCGCACGCCCCTTACTGGGGACCCAGCCCACAACCTAGGCATGTGCCCTGACTGGGAATTGAACCGGTGACCATTTGCTTTGCAGTCTGGCACCCAGTCCACTGAGCCACACCAGCCAGGGCTTACTTTGATATTAAACAAAAGTTCTTACGGCATTCTCTTCAATGTTACACAAAACAACGTTGATCGAGGATCTGCTGTACTTGCGAGTTCCCCTTCTTTGATTTAAATACATCAAACCTGGTATGTCTGAAATAGAAACCCTGAGTCTCCCTACTCCAAAATAACTTCTCCAACTGTCTCCATTTGTTTAAATGCTATATTACCATCTATGTAGCTGCTCTAGTCAAGTTCCTGGTAATCATCCTTGATTCTTCCCTCGTTTCTCATTCCCCCTCATCCTTAGCATGTACTATATCAAATGTTGCCACTTCTGTTCATGTCTTTTGTCACATAGTCAAGACCATACAGTCATCCCACAGGACTACTACAGTGGCTGCCTCCTAGAATCTCATTTCCTTCCTTTTTCCCCTTCTCTTCCTTCAATTTATCTCTTCCTTCAATTTATCTCCAGTCAGTAGCTGGGATGTTACTGATAACTGTAAATCATATTGTCATTCCTTAACTTAGTCCCATTGTATTTAAAATAAAAAGCTGCCCTGGCTGGTGCGGCTCAAGCGCCTGCCTGCAAACCAAAAGGTCACCACTGGTTGGATTCCAAGTTAGGACACATGCCTGGTTGCGGGCCAGGTCCCCAGTTGGGGCATGAGAGAGGCAACCAATCGATGTATCCCTGGCATGCTGGTATTTCTCTCCCTCCCCCCCGCCAAAAGGTAAATAAAGTCTTTAAAATGAAAAGCCACCCTAGCTGGTGTGGCTTAGTGGATTGAGTACTGGCCTGCTAATCAAAAGGTTGCTGGTTCGATTCCCAGTCAGGGAACATGCCTGGGTTGTGGGCCAGGTCTCCAGTAGGGGGTGCTCGAGAGGCAACCACACATTGACGTTTCTCTCCCTCTGTAAAAAAAAAAAAGGCAGAGATGGTGGAACTGTTTGATAACCTAGGAGGACCCTTTAGTTGAGCCTTGGTTATCTTAAAATGCAGAGCTTAAGTGGGTTTGTCTCTTGGTCCCACAGTTGGGCAAGAAACGGAAGGAGGGGGAGCTGGGGTCTTTGAAGGACTGAAGAGGGAATGACAGCTCTCTTCCCTGTCTGCCCGCAGAGGCTGTTTTCACAGCCCTCTATGCACGTTCCTCCACAGCAGTTTTCACAGGTATGATTAAGGTTTGCTTCTCTACTAGGAAACTCACGTCTCAATTCATCACCCAAATCCAGGCTCAGAGTAGAAATTCAAATGAACTCAGGAACTTTCAGTATGAGAGGCCTCAAGGGACTCTGAAATGGTTTGTAACGAGAAATTTGGCCTTCGCAAAAAAAGAGATTTTGTACCCACAGCGTGCAATTTTTCCTGTAAGAACTGAGGGTTAGAAATAGACATTTGTTCCTATTTAGCAGTCTTCTTACATTGGATGAAAACCACCTTTCTGAGTGTTATCTATTGGGGGGGGATGAAAAGATTAAAGAAAAAGGTTTTATTTCTTTTTGGAGGGGAAGGGAGGGACAGAAACATTGATCAGCTGCCTCCCACCTGTACCCTGACGGGGCACTGAACGTGCCACCTGGGCATGTGCCCTGACTGGGAATCAAACTGGCAGCCTTTCACTTTGTAGGATGTTGCCTAACTGAGCCACACTGGTCAGGGCAGAAGATTTTCTAAGGGAAATATATTTTACAATTCTGCAAGACTTTTCCCCCTCATACAAGAAACTTACTTTACCATGTAAACTGCGCTGTCCAGTAGTCAGTAGCCAGCCACATGTGGCTGATTCTAAGATAAATTCAGTTTTCTTAGCCACATTTTAAACTAAATACTTAGCAGCTACAAACCAGATAGCACGGATCCAGGACACTGCCAGCATCACCCAGAGTTTCACTGGACGGACAGTGCTGACGTAGAACCGCATGCGGAATCCAACTTTTTTCCTTGCTCATCCTGAGAGAAATTAAGATGATGTTAAACTGCTGTTAAGTTAGCAAAGGGGATGGCTGGAGATACAGGGGAGGCCAGCGAAAGCTGTGTATGTTAATTTCTTTGCCTGACATTTTGCAGATCAGTCATGAGGAAATCCCTGTATCTTTGCTTTATTCTCCCTTTTTGTAAAATAGGGACAGTCCTGTGCCTCCTCGGGGAATGTTGAACCTGAAAGGGCCCTGTGTACTTCACCACCACAGTTGGGGTATGTGCACTGACAGGTCAACCTCCCTAGGTTGTTGTATCCTACCCCTCCAAAAAGCAGGGAAATACTCAGCTTCACCTATGTCAGGATCATTTTAAGTATAAAACGTGGGGAAAATGCTATATAATTATATTCACAGGTAGTTGGAATTTATATGCCAACATTTTCACATAGGATACAATAAAAAGCTTAAGGAGGGTTGAGTCCATCATTAAACTTGTTTATGGGGATATAAGTAATGGTAATAAAATGAAATATCTAGAAATCTAAAAAATTCTACAGGACACATTTCATTGCAGAAGGTTGTCACTGCCAGTCATGAATACCCTTCCTGCTTTCCTGCTCAAAATATTACGTTTCTCTTCTTTTGATCTGTCATAACTATCTTTTTATTTTAGCCGAAGTCTAATCCTAGCAGAATATTAACACCATGGGAAGAGAACTCTTAAACATACTATGAAATTGAATGGAGTCAACCTGATAGGTCCTTGGTGATGCTCTGGCTCGTCCTTTTCCTGATGGAAGGTTCTCTCTGGGAGGCTTGCTTCCATCACTGGAAAGCGCAGCTCTGGCTACTTAGAAAGAAGGAGCGTGTTTGTCAGTGTCTCAAGATGCTCGCTAACTTCACCTTTTGCTGAGGCCATGTTGCTTACCTCACTAAACCCTTCTATATCTAAATCTCAGACATCGATTCATTTGAATTTTGTAGTTTGAGCACAACTGAGAAAGAACCAGAAGACACTGGTTGTAAGTCAGTCACACAAACACAAAAACGTACTTGTTAGAAACGTTTATTTGTCAAAATATTTTTTTAAAAAAAGTGGGAGTGGAGTAAAACAAGACTAAATTTCAGCTAACGCTGTACCACGATCACAGGTCAGACGAAAAAAACCAAACAAACAAAACACCCCGCCCCCACCCCAGTGGTCCTAGCAATTTCACAGGATTAGCTTCAATGTTAGGGTCCAGAGCTAACAGAGAAGAGTAAAAGGTTGCTTGCCACTACATGGTCATTTAAAGGGTAAGGAGATGTTGCAGGTAGGGAGAAGGGCTCAACTCCTAAGGAAAGCAAGATAAGAGGGGCTCCACTGTACAGGAAAAAGGGGATGCCAGCATAATCCTTACCTAGGGCTGCTCAGAGGCTGAGAATATAAGGAAGAGAGTGAAAGGCTACAGAGATTCATATCAGGAGGAAAGAAAAGTCAACTTAGAAGCATTAAATTAAGAAAGAAAACATAGTTGGTCACAAACTCCTTTGTTTACTGAAACATGAAGCAATGGAAACATCCCGGCAAAGGGGACCGCGCGGAGCAAGTTCTCATATATGACCGCAGCCCGAGGGTTCAGTCCACAATTATCCTACCTGAAAGAGAGCACAACACAAGAGGCTTACACAATGCCTGGAGAGCAGCTTGGCTCCGAGTGCAAGGGCCCTGGTCCTGTCCTGTATTCCAGAGGGAAAAGAAAGAACAAAACAAAGCCATGTCAGACTGGATGAAACATACCCCATGTAAAATTACCCAGGAGTCACTATTCTGACTGTGTACATGTAGGGCTCGACTTAATAGCTGTAACAGAACAAGAAGCAATCTATCTGGAACACTGCTGTGTTGGTGACAATTACACATTCCTTATTTTTTATCCATCTTTTAAGCAAGACCACCTCTATGATACAAGGCTACTGTCACTGTACCAAAGGGCATATAGGTATTGTCAAGAACCATAATTTAACTTCTGGGTCCAGAAAAAGCAGAAGATTCCAAGATCTCAAAAATGGCAACTGTACTATTTATTCTAAATTTGTTGCATTTTAATCTTTCATAGTAAACAAGTTTTCAAAAATAATCATATGGGGTATCAAGGAATGTTCATTTACCCTCCAATATACCTACACATGTCATAGTCATAGATGTGGAGCCATAATTCTAGTAGTTCCCCTAATTGACCACATCTCCCTTACCAAATCAAGAGAAGAAATCCTAAAATTCTCTAATTCTTCCACTGATGATGGAAGCTCCGGACGCCAATGGCTCGGGGGGAAAAGGTTAACTCACACCAAGCTCCTCTACTTATTACAGACAAAGGGCCAAATCTTGGTCTTGATCTGTGCCAATCGACTTCAAAAGTTGTGATGTTCTTGAATCAGTTCTGTTAGGGTGAGACCCGAATTTGGATTCCCCAACAGTTCTGGAGTATTTCATCCTGGCAGCCTCATTAACATCAGGCTCCTGGGACTGCAACCAACTCAGGGTTATTCAGTCCGTTTGAGGTTCACACCTGGAAGGTAAGTTTCTTTAAAAGTCATCACTAAAGAGAGGTTAGTTGAACAACCACTGCTTGCAGTCAAGTCACTTTGAAATACCTGTGCAATACCCTATAAAGATGACATATACTAATTTAATATTTAACTGTGAAACATACTTAAGAGAAACAGAAGTTATCTGATGGATGATCCCACCTTACTTTAGAGGCCTATCCCACTTCATGGCAGATTCAGCTACTTTAAAAGTAAAATTCTGGGGCAAACTGCACAAGCAGTCAGGTTACCCACTTCATGCACATGGACATATGCTGCTACACAACGGTCTCAGGAAATCCCAGTCTTGTCATGGCCATACAGGGTATCACCTACCACAAGTTCATGCCATATCTGCTTCTCACTATGGAAAGGGCAAATTCCTATTGCTTTGTTTTCTTCTAAACATATACCAATGGAACCCTGGAAACTCAGTGGTAACTAAGCTTAACTTTGCTACTAGGCCTCCCATTCAAGTGATTCTCAATTTCAAGGTACAAGGAAAACCATGAGAATAGAAAGCTGTCATGATACCATGTCCAGGTGGATGAAGAGGTTTATCAATCTCTAGATCCTCCCAGTTATTCTTGCCATTCTAACATCTTTGGTATACATTTTCTGAAGTAGGATTCAGTAGGAAAAACTAAATTTCCAGGGTCACTACCAATGGGACTTTATACACTTCAAAAAATTACCTGGTTTATCTAGTTCCTTTCAAACAAAAAAACACAGATTGCTGGAAAAAATGGGAAGCATCAGGCTCTACATGACAGCATCATTGGCAGCATCATGGCTTAAAGTGCCTATGTAGAATGAGATGCTCCAGATTACTAATAAGGAAAGGCCTTCATAGGACAGTGGCATCAAAACATTGTTTTCAAGCATCTTATAAAGAAGTAGTTTTATTAGCCAATTGGAAGTCTAAAGTTATAGTTAAAATTCTCACCCTGACGTTCATTAACTCCTGAACCTGTACTCTTCACCTTAAAGTTCTACAGTGACTTTAGTGGAAAGAGTAAGGTTAGGAGTCGGCTAGACCTGACTTTGAACTCTGGCTCTACCTCTCAATGACCAGATGACTTCAGGCAAAGTACTTAACCTCTCTGAGGTTTAGTTCCCTTCTCTGTAAAAAGTGAGCACATCTTAAAGGCTTATTGTATAGATTGAATAAACGCACAGAGGGCACTCAACAGGTTAGGTCTCTTAACTGTGTTTCTGTAACCTTGATCTGCTTGCACTCAATTAAAGAACCATGACCTCACTAACAAAAGTTTGTTCCCTCAGAAGGAAAAAGATGGAGTCATACACTAAAGCCTCAACAGGCCAAAAGAACCTGACTTAAGGTAGAGAAATATTTAAGACTAACATGTAATTTCTATCTCATGGATACTACTGTCCTGACAGCAAACAGGTGGCTTTAGCTTTCCCTATGCAGCACGGGTCTCTTAAGGAAACTAAATGGAGTCTCTTAACTGCACCCACCCCACTCTCACCTCCAGTTTTTAAAAGGCTGAGTACCGCGCTCGGTCCACATACTGCTCCCGCTCATACCGGGCCATGTCATACAGAGAATTCCGTGCAGCTGCTGAAGCCTGAGACAGCTCACTCTCTGGCCCATAACCGTAGCCCTCTCCAACTGTGGGGAGCACAGGTGCAGCACGACGAAGGGGGCTCCTGTCCCTTCCATAATAGGAGGAAGTGGTGGCAGCGGCAGCAGCCATAGGACCTGAGTTCGGCAACAGGTGTCTGTCGTAGGGATCAACAGAAGTGGAGTTGAGGTGACTGTTAACAGCTGTGTTCTGGACTTGAGGCAAATGGGACATGTTCTGCTCTGCGTAGTTGTACGCAGAAGCTGCTGCTGCTGCTGCCACTGCCTCATACGAGCGGACCCGGTAACGCTTATAGTAGTCCAGTGCTCCATATGCATCGTTGTAATACATGGACTCCCCGTAGCCCACGGTGTAAGGCGTGCGCACTGCTCCGTACTGTTCATTATACTGCTCGGTAAAGTCCGCCACGCGACCTGTACGATCTACTGGGCACTCTTTTGACCAGTGCCCCTCTTTCCCGCACCGATAGCAGCCACTCTGGTCTCCCATCCCAGGGGCAGTCCGAAGGCGGCTGGTGGACAATTGCACGTGCATTCGTTTGCCTTGAGGAAATAGATATAAGATTTATTATAACTCATTGGCATTCTTGATCCTCCCCAAAATGACAGTAAGCTAGTTAGCATAAGACACACACACATACACACTCTCCCGAGACCCTATTTCAGCAATCCTCTCTAAAAGAAGTTGAAGTTTTAATGCAGATAAGAGCTAGGAGGTTTGACTCTTCATAGGCCAATAAATACTTTCTACTTACACCAGGTGGAACGGATTCCCTCCTACTTGTCTCCACAATTCCCCCACATCAACACAGAAATTGCAAGTTTCCACTTTTCACTACTGAGACACTGAGATTTTTTTTGGGGGGGGGTAGGGGTGGGTGGGTGTTTTGTTTTGTTTTTTATGAGACTGTGAGATTTTAACAGTTCAAAACCTGCAACTCTTCCAAATCAAATACCCAACAAAAAACCTCGGTTACATTAGATTTGGAAAGTATCTTACCAACCTTTCCCTGATTTACTCAGGGCCCTATGAGGCCTGAGCATTTACCGCAGCTTAAAAACCACAGCAAACTTCTGTCCATCTTGTTTCTTCCAGCCATTACTGCAGGTGTCACAGAAGGCTATGCTGGGTACACAACTCATTCCAGGCTCATCATATGCTTTATCTTCAGTACATCTAGAAGTTATAAAACCCTCCAGATTTCAACCTCACCCCCAATTTTCCAGCAAGGGTGACTCTATGCCTACCATGGAAAAGAAAACTACCTGACCAAGGTCTCTCAAGCAAGCTTTAGATCTTGAAATAATACTGGTTTCTTAGGGACAGTGTATTCCCATGTAATGGAATGATTAGCATTTCATCCTGCCATCTAGTTTACAGTTCTTTATATGGGATTATCTACCTGTTAGAAAAATACAGCATTTGTCTAAAGCCCTCAGGGCACCCATACAAACAAGGCACATCCAGGGAATGACCAGCACGAGGAACAGCTAAGAGAAGAAACAATGTCTGCCCTGGGTTTGTGTACCACCAAGCCCAGGGAACCCTTACTGATGAAAGCATCCAAGGTCTTTAAAAGCAGTTTGAGAAAAGGAGTATTTTTGGCAGTATTTAGTCCCAAACTGCCTAAGACTTTGGAGATCAAGTCGGTGCTTTTCAAATTATAGCCAAAACACAGGCAGTACAGACACAGGGAACAGGGGCTTGCATCACTCTTAAGGGCTACTCAGAACAAACCCCCCTCCGCAATCAGCAAGTTGCTCTCTCGTTGACAGACCTTGTTCTGGATGCAGTTATGCGATAGGAGGCCTCGTGCTCCATCCACCATCCTGTTGGAAACAGCCCGACTCAGGACGGCAGCCAGAACAGCGCCATGCACTGACCCTGAGAGGGGAGCTGGTTAGTGCAGTAGTACCACTTTAGTCACACTCGTTTCTGCCCAACCTCTAAGATCCCTACCACCCCAGTCTCCAATAGTTACTGCCTCTAACTTAAAACCCTTTCTTTAGTCCTTGCCAGTGCGTGGCTCAGATGGTTGGCACGCCATCCCATCAGCCGAAAGATTGGGAGTTCTGTCCCCTGTTGGGGCACGTGCAAGAGGCAACCGATCGATATTTCTCTCCCTCTCTCCCTCCCTTCCCCTGTATAAAATCAATAAGCATGTTTTCAGTGAGGATTCAAAAAAGCCCCCACACCCTTTCTTTAGCAGAAACAAAGGAGCTCAGGTTTTTATTTCCAGCTGCCAGCAAGGAGGCAGCACCCCCCTCACCACTGACACAGTCACAGACACCAAATGGCACTGACTCTCTGAAAGCAGCATTTGGCCGTCCCACTGCTTTCTGAGATTTAAAAACTCTCACTCTAATTCTTAGAGTTAAGGGCCCCATGCTAACTATGCATAGAACAGAAACACAGATTTTTGCCCCAATTTATATCGCAAATGTAGAGTTCACCGTAATTTAGACTGCAGGAATACAAATCACTTGCTTTTCAACCATGTACGGTGACATTAATGTATGTGACAAACTGATACAACTCTGAAGTCAGAGTAACCATGACAACCTAAAAAGCAGCCCATCCAGAGACTTAGAAGTACATTTTTAAGGAAAAAGTTTCAATTTCACTTGCTCTTTACTTTTAAAAGAAACAAAACCCAGTGATTTTTTTTCCTTGATGTTTCTGTTACTACGTCCAATCTTTATCCCAGCTTTATTTAGAGTGGAACATCTAGGTTTGTAAATATCTGCGGCAAAACCTACCTCTTGTAGTAACTATCAAAAACACTTAGGTAAAATTATTTTTACCTAGAACTAAAAGACCTGTAATACAAATGAAAAGTTTTTTCCCCACACAATCTTCCCAAAGACTCTAACTATGCTTTTCATTTAAATTCCCTGAAGTTCTTATAATAATTGAAACATGCTGTGCTTCTCTATTAACTTAAGGAACCAGGGCAAAGAAAACAGAAAAACTAAATTCCACCACTCTCCTACACTTGGAGAGGACAAAAACTGAGAACATTTCCTGAGATCTTCAAAAGTTACTGAAATCCACTGCTGACATTTGCCATAAAACTAGCCCAATAAAACTGTTTTCTTCTGAAATCTGGAACAAAAAAGAGTATTAAAATGTTGAGGGGGGCAACTTGGGGTCCGAATTCCTTAACTCCTACCACATGCCAGGACCCAGAGGGCTAGGGATGTAGCTGATACACAACAGTACCTGAATTTAATGCTTTTTTACATTCTGCGGGGGAAAAACAGGAGACACCTGAACTCTTACATATCCTTCCCAATTCAGCTGCCTGAATTGTTACTTGGAAGGCTTAAGGATCTCCAAAGCCAGCTGCTTGCTAACTCAGTAAGGGTGCAGTTCATTGCCGCTCGTGGAGAGAAGGCAGATCCTGAAAGTCCGAAGTCCTTTCAGAAGCCACACAATGGAGGCAAAAGGCAGAGGCTTAAATGCCACCCATTAACATAGAAAGGTTCAAGAGGTGCCAAAGTGACATTCTTAAGAGGCCACCTTCGTTAGCTAGCTGAAGAGGCTTTACCGAAAAATGTGATGATGAACTGGTATCTAGATTGTATTTTCTGTAAAACTGTGACTTATTATCTAATGTTCAATTTTCTCCTGTCCTCTGAAGAAAAAACAGCTGGTTATAAAAATGGCTACGTGTGTAACTCAGAGTAGAGCGCTTTCTCCAGAGGGGTCAGGCTAAGAACATGAAAACCAAATACAGGGTTTTTCTTTTCCAATGACGACATTTTTAAAAGTCTTGTGGGTCATGTGTTACTCAGATATCTACTTCCTAAAGTAATTAAACCTTTATTAAAACACACACTCTTCCCAAACCAACGTCCCCCACCTGACTGACTACCATATGCATGTCTGTCCCTACGCCTTTACCCAGCTGTACACTGAGAAGGCAAGGACGTGCATAAGGACACTACTAGAGCGTCTCTGCAGTTTGCACCTGACTTCCACAGCATTCTTTTTACAATTTGCTTACTACCTGTCAAACGAGAACAGCCATTTCTCTCTGCCACTGTCCATTCATGACTCCCTCCCCTACCAAATGAAAATAATTAAGAATATTTTTAAAGCTGTCTGAAGTGCAACAACTTTACGAGATAATAAAAACAAACATAAATAAAAATACCGCAGGGATCACTCACTCTATTTTAGAAGCGGGGAAGATAAGCACAAAGAGGTTAAAACACTTGCCCAAAGCTATACGACTAGCGAATGGCATCAGGCATCTACGACTTTTGCACCAAGCTTTAAAAAGCAGCCAAAGGCCAGGGCACCACTGGCTGTGAACACAGACATCTGGTGCACTATCTGCAATCTCCACTATTCGCAAACTTTCTTACCCTTTTGTAATCAACTTTTCCTCTTCTCCTATTTCTTTTCTCCATTTTCTAGGTTTAGCAGAGGACCTTAAGTACTTCTTAACAACCCTTTTACGAGCACTCACACAGAAAGTGGTGTTGATTTATGACCCTGAAAAGTGTCTGTAAATGTGTGGTCCAAGATTATACTGTCAACAAAAACCTTGTAGAACAGCGCTGTCCAACAGAACTTTCTACGATGTTGGAAATGTTCCACACTTGCACTAATACAGTAGTCATTCACCTCGTGCCTTCTGAGTGCTTGCAATGTGTGCAGTACAATTAAGAAGCTGAATTTTAAATCTTCTTTAAAACTTCAATTTATCAGTTACATGTGGCTAGAGGCTACCATATTAGCACAGTTCTAAAGTCTTTGGACAGCCTCCTATGGTATTAATGACAACATGGGTACCTTTATTACTGGTATAAATAACATATTATTTGCTAGAATATATCACTGGAATCTCTTCAGAAGCAGGACCATCATTCCCATTCAACCTAATTATTTTAGAATTTCTTTTTCCCTTAGGATCAAATAACAGGTGGAGCAGAATACAGTCAGTCAGTCCCCAACTTATGATGATTTGATTTTATGATGATGTGAAAGTGATATGCATTCAGTAGAAACCATATTTCGAATTTTGATCTTTTCTTGGGTTAGCAGTATGTGGTACGATACTCTCGTGATGCTCGACAGTGGCACCCAGGCCACAGCTCCCAGTCAGCCACATGATCACGAGGGCAAACAAACGATACCCTACATGAGGCAATAAATGCATTTTAGTATCGACTTACGAAATTTTCAACTGCCAATGGATCTATTGTAAGTCGAGGACCATCTAGTCCATGGCATGGATTTTGACTCTGCTTGAGTTGAACAAATTTGAGCACTCAAAAGATACTCTCCCCAATCCAGACTCACCACCCGGATTTATAACACAGCAATTATTCCAGGTGTCTTGGTTCCTCCTTCCCACCACAACCCATGGTAATAAAGAGTATAAATCCTACACATTTTAACTCTCAAACATAAGGCTTCCTGGTCATAACAAAGGCATCAGGTAAGCCACCAGCTCTACCATCCTTTTTCCCACGAGGTACTCATTTGCCCATGTAGCTTAAACTTCCAACGGCACTGAAATGAGTGAAGCCTGAAGGATAAACCCAATCTGTGATTCTATGCAGCTGTTGACGACCTAAAAAAGGACCTGGCAAATCTGGGAAGGGAGTAACTGTGCTTAAGAGTGGTAAACACACAATGCATTGTTTCCAGCTAAAACAGACTGGCAGGTACCACCCGACCAGCCTCATGGTCCTGTGTGCTTGCCTACGTCTTGAGCTAGACCCCACTCGGTTCTGACACCCAGACCCCAGAGCAGTTCACCTTGAAACTCTGTGTTGTCAAGGCCCCTGATGGCCTCCACCGCATCCTCTGCCCGCTCCATGTGTACGAAAGCATAATCTTTCACGATGTCACATTCGATGACTGGACCGTACTCCTCAAACTTGGCCCGAAGCTCTTGGTTGGTACAGGTGGGGCTGATGTTGCCCACGTGCAACTTGGTGGAGGCTTTGCTCTTATTCTTGCTGGCTTCCACGTTGATGTTCACCCCGTGCAGCTTGTAGTGGTGCAGGTTGCGAATGGCATCCTCTGCCGCCGTCTTGTCCTCTATGTGCACAAAGCCGTAGTTCTTAATGATGTCACATTCCAGCACCTTCCCATACTGCTCGAAGAGTGAGCGGATCTCCTGCTCTGTGGCCTCGCGCGGCAGGTTTCCGATGAACAGCTTCACCATCCTGACAAGAGCCTGGGAGAGAAGGAACAAGATTTCCAAAAGTTAGGGGTGGAGCAGGCAAGCCCAGTGCACTGCCTTTGGTTTACTCTCCCACAGAAGTTCTTGGCACCTCCGAGGCCCTCACGCAGACGTCCGTTATCTTTTTTCTCAACAGAGGAGGGAAGGTTTGTTCTGAAGGAGCAGTGCGAGCTGTGACACGAAAACGGGGGGCCGGGGGCCAGCACGGACTACATTCTCTATCACCTCCGTGAAACGAGGCGCCTGTAAGTAACACGGTTAGCTGTTTCACGTCTTAAAATACTGTGTGTGGCAGGAAAGAAAAGAGCCCAAGCCAGGGCCAAGAGACATCTACCTGAGCGTCCCTGGTCACAAGGTTTTGGAGGGAAATCTGTGTACCTCTCCTACGTGAGCATTTACCTTTCGAAATACTCTAAGAATAAAAAGGCTCCCTTGGCCTTAATCCCGCGACCCCCCACACCCACCCTAGAAGCACAACCTCCAGCTTCTTCGCACCAACAAAAGACTCGACCCGACCCCTGCCCCGCCCCCTCTGGAGACCCAGCCCCGCCTCCTGCCGTTGTCTTCCCCGGACCTCCCCCAGAGAAGAAACCCAAACCCAGGGCCACTTCCGTCCGCTGAGACCCGGCCTGGCCCTCTCCATCTCGCCCTCGGGGTCCCCACACATCCACAAGACCACCTCCTACCTCCGAGCGGCGGCGGCGGTGGCGGCGGCTCCCGCGTCAGAGAGAACGCTACAAAATGGCGAAGGCCGCTCGAGCCTCGGCGCGACCCGGCCCTTTCTCGCGCGCCAACTCACGCACGCGCGAGTGCGCGCTACCTCTCCCCTCCCCTTGCGGGCCGGACGACCAATCCCACGGCTGCATGTAAATGACTGCCCTAAGGTTCGGCTCCCTATCGTCCTGACTCGGGGGCGTGGCCAGCTGGTGACGGCACGGCGGAGCGGAGGTCAGCCCGCCCCCTGCCCTGACTAGCCAATCAGCACCCTGGAAAGGGGGCCGTCGTTCTTACGTCACAAGGGCTCCGGACGCAACCATTGCCTTGGTGAAATCCGAAGGCCGGGATGTCACTAGCCATCACAATGGACGGTGCTAAAAGGGCCTGCAGAAGCGGGGGTGGGGGCTGGCAGTTGATGACAAAGGGTTATCTCACTGGGTCCCCTAAAAAGGGGCTTTCTTAGAGGGCTGGCCAACCTTTAGCGCAGCTTGGGATATTTTAGGAATACAGACGCGCCACATTTTAAGCAAATCTAGCCATTTTTTGTAGAGTTTTAAACATAATTAAACAATTATTTTTCATTACAAACATGTTATTCATTAGTGATGAAACAGAACCAAAGACAGCAGAGCTGGGATGGCTCTAGGAAGCATTGTATGCAGGCTACCCTTAGTCATGTTCTGTTTGCTCATGTATGTACGTGGGCTGGTTTTCTCTCTCTAGCAACTGTGTGTCCTTCACAGTTCCTGGCCTGTGGTGAGCACACCAAAGGAATACTTGGTGCAAAGGCCCAGAGAGGTTCCTTGATTTGGGTGTGGGACAAGGTCTGCATGTCCACACCAAGCTGCCGGACTAGGCAACAGTAAGTCCCGGGGCACTTTCTAGCGTTCAAAATTTAGCTGTGGTCCAAGGGCACCTCCTGGTGGCAAAAGGGAAACCATTTGGTGGATTACTCACTGTCACCCGTGAACAAAGAATAGACGTTTATGAAGATTGATGGACCGAGCTTATCTCGGAGTAGAACATGCCACGGTGATTGTCAATCTCCATTCCTCACTTGTGGTGGCTCCATAGAATCTTTTCTGATACCATCAGGCACAAACTCCTGAGGCTGCCCTCTTTTTCCCTAGCTACTTGGATATGTTTCTTTTACTGAGTTCTTTCAGAAGAGGCACCATCCTTGCAATTTTAACATTCATGCTTGTTTCTCACATAATTCTATCCACCTCTCTCCTTCCCTTCTCCTCTCCGTCATTTCTAGTTTCTCTCTACAGTCAGACTTTTAAACATGTGTAGGGACCTCCTCACCCGTTTCTGAGATAGTTTTCAATCATCTTCACCATTCTGACTTCTCACATGGAGGGTCTGCACCTACTGTCACCCACCTTCATACACCGTTTTGGATTCCGTTCTCCTTTCCAATTCCCAGAATTTCCTGAGGTCACCAAAACTAATGTCCTTTGGACAGTTTTCACCATTTTAAAAGTTTCATCTCATTCACCAACCATTTGCCCTCTGTCTCTATACTGTTTCTTCCCAAAGCTCTGACTACACCATTTTATTTCCTTCCCTGATCTCTTTCCCTACCCTTACTTACTCCCTTTTATCTCCTCTCCCCTTCCCCCACAGGGAACCATCCTAATGAGTTCAATGGCTATTATTTTGTGTTCTTGCAAGGCATGTCTTTTTAGTACACATTTGCTTTTGCCATTTAAAAACTGCTTTATGTGAAAATTTTCAAAAAGGCACAAATAGACAATATTATGATGAACTCATATGGACCTTTGACCCAGACTGACAATTATCAACATTTTGCACATACTTTTTCTACCCCCTCGACTTTTTTGGAGAGAAGGGGCTGGAGTTTTTAAAAGCGTATCACAGACATAATATCATTTCTCTTATTAGGACTTCAGGATCTGCCTCTAATGAAAACATCCAGTGTTATGTTTTTTTATTATTATAAAAATAACATTTTATTCATTTGATTATTAGAATGTATACCATGCTCAAACACCGTTTCCATTATTGATATTTAATCATATATTATTAATATGATTAATAATATTCTTTGTTAACATTTTTATTTCAAATTTCCCCCAGATTGTTGCAAATGTCTTTTTATAGTTGGCTTCTTTTAATATAGATCTAAACAAGGCCCACTGATTGTGCATTTAGGTCAATTATTGTAATACATGCAAATGTTTATGTAAATTGTGTTGTAGAACTCAACCCAATTCTTTTCGCTGTTTCCTTTTTCACTCAGTGCTATGTTGCTGTGTCCTATCTGAGTAAATACCCCGTAGTGTACAACCACCTTATCTTACCTGTCCATCTCTGGGTGCAGGATATCAGGTTGCCTCCGACTCACCACCATTATAAACAAGGTTGGAATTAACATGCTTATGTTAATTATGAGTGCCCTAATGGATCCGTGTGAGAATTTGGGGGACAGCGAACCCACAGTGACATCGCTAGGCTTCTGTCTGGAAACCTATACAGCCTGCCCTCCTACCTACTGTGCATGAGGGGTCGTGAGTCTCAGCATCTCCGCTAACGTTTCACGTTATCTGGTTCCCCAACCTCTGCCCGTTGGGTCATAAAGTGACACAGGAGCGGCTGCTGTAATTTGCATTTCTCTGGTTACTTGATAAGTTTTTGGAGTTTACTTTTCTGTGAATTTCCTATTCATACCTTTTGCCCATTTTCTTGTCAACTTGCAGGGTTTTCCCATATATTCTATGTATTAGAATCTTACAGGTTTCGAGTATATTCTTTCATTCCACCAAAATGTCACCTTGGTATCCTTCATTGAACAGAAGTCCTTAATTTTTTATGTAATCAAATTAACCAATTTTTAAAGTGTATGCTTCTGAAGTTTTGTGTAAGTTTTCCTTTTCTACCCCGAGTCACATATATATTCCCCTACATTTTCCTCTATTAACATGAATGTCTTTACCTTCCACATTTAGGTCTGTGGTCCACTTTTACCACTGCTGTTCCAAATATAAATATGCAAACCATGGATGTAACTTAAAATTTTCTAGTAAACATGTCTAAAAAGTAGTACGAACTTTAATACTTTTGAAACCTGATAGAGCTAAAAGATCATTTCACCGTATAATCAATATAAAAATTCTTAATGAAATATCTTAAATTGTTTTTCCTCTTCAGTCTTTGAAATCCGGTGAGCAATTCTGCACTTATAGCACGCCTCAAGTCAGACCGGCCACATTTCCAGAACTTGGCCACCATTTGTGGCTTGCAGTGACTGTACTGGACAGGGCACATCCAGCTGTCACCCTTGGAGGTGGTGTTAGGTAAGAATGCAAACATATTTTTCTCTAAATAATCAATACATTTTTATCTGTCCGCATGTCCCCATTGGTGTGTGGTGCCTGCATTATTGTGGCTCTAACCTGTCTCAGGGTCCTCGCCGCTCCCTACTGTTCTGTCATCTCTCCTGGAACTTGTGCTCCACTCATATGTGAGGGTGTCTCCCAAGACTCACTTCCTGACCTTGTGCTTATCGTCTTCCGTGTCCTGTCTTTAAGGCTTCACGCACGGTGGGAGCTTCAGCGGCCATGTGTATGCTTGTGGCGCTCAAACACCATTTTCATCCCTTCTCCACGCACAATGACTGGTTGCGTTCTGCAGGGCCTTCACTTGGCTGCCCTGTTTCACATGTTAAAATGATCATTTCTCACCCCCATGTACATTTCCTCCTAAAATTTCCAATTACTCTGTCCTCCCCCCCACCATGCTTGCCATCCTGGCGTGTAAATACCCAGATTCCCTGGGCACTCCGCAACGTATGACTTTTCCTTCATACAGTGAACATTTTATATTTGTACCTGAAGAAAAAGGTTGTGGTGTTGATGTATTCTTCCACTTAATCCCATGACAGATTGTTGTAGTTACTTTTATCTATGTGTTTCCTGTGGATATATCCCTGTGTTTCTTAAGAGAAAGGGATAATTATTCTGTGGGCTCTCTGGTCTACCAGATCTCATGGATGGAGACCATTCTGGGGCTGTGTGGTGCTAGTCCTGGGCCTGCACACACCTGGCCCTGTCGTTGTCATAGCTGATGACAGTCAGGCTCAGCCAAGGCCCTGGGCCAGTAACATTAAAGGTGGGGCTGCTTTCCTGGAAAGATAATCTCTGAGCCCCGAAAAGAAATGGTTGTTTGTGTGGGAATGGGAAACAAAGAAAGGGCAAAGTTTTTCCTGTAGAAGGCCACAGTTGTCCTCAAATCTCTAAGGTTTGCCAAGCCAGAGACAAGGGAGATTCCTTTCGTATACTTCATTAGATCTAGCCCATTCTCCTGTGTGTATTTGTGTATTTATACACTTAGGATGTACCTCATGGCTTCCCAGAGTGTTGTCATTCTATTGGTCAGTGGACTTGGAACCCGCCGCCTATCTGATCCCTGGGTGAACGCCCTTGACCCTCTCCGCTTGGGAGGGCACCTCGCACGTGCTCTGTTCTCCGATGCTGGGCTGAGCAGTGGTTGGGACTAGGTTGTGGCCATGCTCTTCAGTCTTTCCTTTTTCTTTTGTCTTTAGTTTTTGAAAACAGTTGAGAGACTCATGAGTGAAAAAGCTGTGCACCAGGGAAATGTTGTTCACTGCTTTTTAACATTAATCTGCTCGTTAACATCATCCTGACCCACGGTGAACTTCTTTGGTCAGAAAAGAGGCTTGATGTTGGTCAACCCAGCAAAGCAGAGGCCATTATCAAAATAATGTGGTTCTCCAAGGGCTTGGAGGCTGGGGACAGAGTGGAAACCTGACCCACTGGAGACCACAAAGGGAAATACACGGGCACAGCGGCGAGGCTGTGGTCAGGGAAGCAAAGACACCCAGAGGCAGGAAGAGAAGCTGAGCTGTTTAATCACCTCCTTGGCCAGGCCCAATCAGGGCTGTGGTTGCCCCTGAACAACTCAGACCTGGAAGCCATTGAGAGTCACTGGAGGTGGAGTGGTTGCTTGAGTCAGAGGATGAGGAAGGAGGGACAGGGGGAGCTTCGGTGTCTCTGACTCCATCATCCGGCCATCTTGCCCCCAGGTCCTGCTTCAGCTCTTAGAGGTTCCTGGCTGGTCCCTGGGGGCAAGGCACCAGATGGCGCGCCCTAGCTGTGGTGGGAGAATGACCCTGAGGCAGGGGCAGCCATTCCCCACGTGGCCTATGTGAGGGTGCGGACTGTCCGCACTGCGGTGGGGATAGGGGCCTAAGGCTGGGGAAGGAGGGAAACAGGGCAGGAGTGGAGTTGGGGGTTGCCTGGGTCCCACCACCAGTCTGGAATTAAATAGCAGAAGAGAAGGGTTGCCCTCGGGAACACTGGCTTGTCCCCACAGACAGTTCCTGGTGATGGGCTGACCTTGGCAACAGACCCTAGCAGCAGGCAGTTGTCCTGACAAGAGGGTGGTCCCTGTTGACAGTCCCTGGCAGTTTCCTGAACAGAGGGAGGGAGCTGGCCTAGGAGTCTCGCCCCAGCTACTTATTCTTCTTGAAGAAGCTGAAGCGTTTTTCTCGTTCTCGTTCTCTGCCATCCTTGCCGCGAAGTACCACAGGCCCCTCAGCCCCGGCTGGCGATACTGGAGGCATGGTCATGGCCCGCGTCATGCCCCGGGTGGCACTGGGCACCGCTGGCTCTTCAGGTTCTCCAGAGGCGGAGGACGCAGCGGCAATGGCTGCATTCACCACCCGCAGCCACGAGCTCATCTCTGCCTACAGGGAGCATGGAAAGACAACTGGGCAGCTTTAAGGTCGCTCTACCTGTTGGCCTGTGGCCTGCAGAGAAGTGTGAGGAGGCAGAAAGACGATTTGACTATTTCATCTCATTGGAGAAAAAGACCCCTTAAGATAGAGAACGCGTTTTGGTGTGGCCTTCACAAACACCCAGTTGGCAGATTGTGGGCTGTCTGATTTTAAAGAATGAGACACTTCAGGAAAAAGAAAGCCAAGAGGGAAGGAAGGAGAAGCTACAAGAGGAGGGTTCTAGGAATGGCAATGGAGCCATAGGGGCATGGGAGGAGAGAGGGCAGCTCACCTCATCCTTGGCTTGGAATAAATATTCTTTTCCATCCTGTAAGCTGTTGGGAGAGAAAGAAATCTCAGAGCAGAGCTGAGAATTTGGATTGGTCCCACCAGTGCTGGGGAGGGCTCGGCTGCCACCCTGAGACCAGGCTGGTGACCACACCTGCTGGGGCCTAAGAGCCAGATCAGATACTTCCTATACATTCTTCAGATTCCCAGGACAGCAAAAGCAAATCCTTCCTGATTGGGTACCAAGGACCAGGGCGAGCTCAGGGCGTGCCTCCAGCTCTGGCTGCTTGCTGGCAGGCAGGGGCAGGCCCCTGGAGTCCCCGGAGGCAGGGAATGCCAGCACCCTGCCCTCAGATATCCCATCCAGGATAATTTTTCAGCTTGACATCATCAGCTAGCAGGCCCGAGCCTTGGAGCTCCTGCACCCCTTAGTATGGAATACAGCTGGATCTGTACCCTTCGTCCCTCCTCTGTATCTCTGTCCCCAAATGTCCCTGGCTCTGTAGCTCTATTCCTTCCAGCCCTAGCCCATGGCTACCCTTTACCTTGTATTGCTCTGACCAGCCCCCCCAACCCGTCCTGAGGGCACGGCTCTATTCCTACCCCAACTTGAAGACATGTTTGCGCTTCCGATAATCGAAGGCGACACTGCCCTGGGCCCTGGCCAGGCTGACAGGCACTTCTCCATGGTATGGCACTCCCGCGCTGGCTGCCTTCGCATCCTTGTAAAAGCCAAGGCTCCCACGCCGCAGGACACAGTACACATTCTGCCAGGACCTGGGAGGGATGTGGTGATGAAGCCACACACGCCAACTGACCAGCTTTTGTGGGGCTGGTCACCCTGGGCAGAGCTTGGGTGTTCTAGGACTTCCAGTGTCTCTCCTGTCCTTGGGCCCGTCATCTCTACACCCTCCTGGCCTTCACTTGAGGCCCCACTCTGCTCCTAAACCCTGCCCCGCTACCCCTTCCTAGAGGACACTCCTCCTGCAGTCCCCCTGCCCCTCCCTCTAGGAAGAGATTCCAGGCTAGCTTCTTCAGAAGCCAGTGATTGGAGAAAACAGGCGCTGTGTGGTCAGCCTCGGTACCTGTTGGCAGCCTTCTTGCCAAAGGCCTCCATCTCCTGCTTGCGGCACAGCATCCCTTCCATCTGTTCCTGGGCAGAGAGCTCTGGGCCTCGAGGGGGCAAGGTGGCAACCCGGGCTGCCTCGGATGACCTGCTCTGGGGCATGATAGGAGGGGCCGAGCCCTGTGTCCGGGTCTGCCTCTCTTCCTGTGGCCCATTGGCTTCGTCTCCTGTGCCAGACCCCTGTGGAGAAAACTGTGTCAAAGGGTGAGGTGGCAGATACCTAGCCTGGTTGTCATGCAGCCTGAAGTCCAAGAGCTGGGCCTTCTGCCCCCAAGTTTCCTTTGGGCCTCTGCCCTCTCCTGTCCCTAGTGTCCCCACCACCCGGCTAATACCCCTCTTTGTCCCTGCAGATATCAACATCCACACCTCCAGGAGGAATTCACAGGCCCTTCTGGGAAGCTGCCCTGCCCAAGTCTCTGTTGTTCCAGCAGGGTCCACAAGGACAAGAACTATAAGATGATGTGCGGGGGGGCTGAGATTCTGATGGGGCACGTGGGGCTCACCAGTGGGGACTCTCCATCTGTACAGACTCCGTTAATGCTGGCTGGCTGTGTAGATGCTGGTAGCTGGGGGTGGGTTCTGGAATGGCAGAAGGTGACATAGAACAATGTAAGTCCTTGGGTAGCTTAGGTTCAGCCTCACCCTCCTCCCCAAGTGTCCCAGCTGTCACCTGTCCCGAGAAGCATCAGGAGCCATCCGGCCATCCACCAGGACCTCTTCAGGCAGACTGGCTGTGGGTTCTGGAGCAGGGGGCTGTTTCCTCCGTCCTTCCACCTCCCTCTTTCTTTTCCGCTCTTTCTCCTGCTCCTCCAGCTGCCAAAAAAAATCTGAGGTCAGAGCATAGAAGGTCTCATTGAAGAGGACCAGAAGTTTCCATTTTGATGACACAAAGGGAAATATTCCAAAAGAAGGTAAGCATTAGAAGCAACTGGGGAGATGGTCTCACTTAGCATTGCCCAGGGGAACTGACGACTCCTAAAGCTGTGGTGACAACCTGGCACTCTCGGCTCACATGTGGGAGATGCTGGTGCAGTGGGAAGAGAGGACCTGTCTTCTGCCAGCAGAAGAGATCATAGGCTTGGGACAGTGGGACGAGGGTGGGGGCACCCTGGGGTGCCCATGGCCCTCACCGCGGTGAGCTTCTCCAGCGCACTGAAACGCTCCTCCCAGGCCACTGCTGACTTCTGGAAGGCCTCGTGCCGCTTGATGAGGCTCTCGACTTCGTCGACTGTGCAGCCCAGCTCAGCGCTTCGCACCAGTGGCTCTTGGCTGCACAGCCAGGCCTCCGCCATACCCGCATCTCTCCCAAACACGAGCACCTCCAAAACTGCAGGAGTGGGGGATCGGAGGGAGGCGGCAGGTCAGAGTGGGCACTGGCAGAGCACCGCAGCCACAGCACTTCAAGAACAGGGACACAGAGGAAGCTACTGCCCCAAAGCAGGAGCAGAGGACAGAGCTGGCAGTGCCAAGGGTGGGCGCCTTGAATTCCATGCCCAGGTCTTACCCTAGAAACTACAGGCTATGAGATGCCCAGCCCCTCCTCGCAGGGCCTGGTGCCCTGAGCCAGCTTCCTGGTCCCCAGAGTAGCTCACCAAGCTGGAGCCAGTCCATCTTCTCCTGCCACTTGTCCGCTGTCTCCTGGCGCCGTGCCTGCAGCTGAGACAGCTTCTCCGAGATCTGGGGGGCAGAGATGCGAGTTAGCACCCAGCTGGGCTCTTCCGGGTCCCTGGAGGACTCATACAGGGGAACGAGTAGTTTCTGATTTCAGGAGGCGGACAGTCGTGGGGGGAAGATGGGACGGGAAATCCCTGAACAGCACTGGGGGAGAGAGAGTGGAAGGTTTCTATAAAGAAAGCACAAGAGGGAGCAGAGGCTTGGGAGAAGACTCAGCACTAAGGCCACCAGGATGACCCGGCTGTGCCGGCCTGGCCCACCTCCTCAGCTGCATAGTGGTTCCTGGCGAGCAGCCCCTGCCCCATGTCGATGCAGGAGGAGAAGCGGTCAGCCCTGGCCTCTATCTCTGCTTTGATGCCCTGGTGGTTCTTGATAACCAGGTCTGCGGAGGATACATCCCTGGGGACACAGAGACCACGTCACACTCTGCTGCCACAACCCCATCCCCACTATTAGCTTCCCACCCCTGGAGGCTGCGGGCACTGTGGCCTCACCGGGGCCGCTCCTGGGCATCCATCTGCAAGTTCACCCCGTCCATCCACAGCATCAGCTCCCGGACAGCCACGAAGAAGCGGAATTTGTCTGTGGTGTCCAGCAGCAGCTGGCGGCGGGCAGCAGAGCTTCCCTGCAGCTGGGACCAGGCCTCAGCCACAGCCTGCATGTGGCGGCCAATCTCCTCAGCCTTGTCCCCGGCGTAGGCCTTCTGGAGCCGGTGGCCATCGTCCTGCACCTGCTGGACCTGCAGGGCCCCAGGCCAGAGTCAGGCAGAGCTAGAGACTCCGAGGAGTCGCAGTCTCTCCCCTCCATCCCGGGCTCTGCTCTCCGGTTTTACCAGCCACATGAGCAGAGGAGGAGCAGAGGGCGAGGGCTGGGAAAGGTGATAGCTGGTGCCCAGGGTAAGCTTTGTCACACTCTGCCCTCTTGGGTCCCATCTGGGAGCCTGGGCTTAGCCTGGAGGCAGCCCTTTAAAAGGGCTTCTAGCCAGTTGGGCTTTTAGAGGCCTGTCCAGGATGTGAGGGACCTCAAATACCGCAAACAAAATTTGCAACCTGAAAAAGGGACTTGGGTGGGGTCTGATGGGGTTTAACTGGTGGCAGGAAGGATCTATACTTGATTTGTGTGGGACTGCTTTTAGTACAACATGAAGAATACTCTTGCCCTTGCAAGGACCATGTGACAATGTCATGGACCCTCAAGGAGGCTTGTCATAAGGGTGTGGATGAGGTGGTGAGATGTCCCTGGCCACAGATATTTACTGGGAGCAACTCTACCTCATTCCTAAGTGGCCTTCCAGAGGATGCCCACCCCCAGCCCATTTTCCACAAAGCCCCTTCCCAGCCACCCCTGACCTCACGTGCTCGAGTCAGACCTGGGCGCTCAGGGCCTGGATGTCGTGCTCGAAGGCGCAATGCCGGCGCTGCAGGGCCTCGGCTGCGTTGAGGTCTCGGCCGGTCCCGTCGGGGAGCTGCTGCTGCTTGTGCTGCACCCGTGCCAGTGCCTGGCGGGCCCCATGCAGGAAGCGCTGCAGCTCATGCGCAGCTGCCAGCACCTGACCCCGGGTATCCAGCAGCTCGAGCAGGTCGGCCCAGGCCTCGTTGAGACTGTCCTTCCACTCAGCCACAGTGGCCCGGGCGGCATGGCCCCCAGCGATGAGCCCGTTGGCCAGCGCGTTGGCGCTATCCACGCGCTCCTGACCAATGGTGCTTGTGTCCCGGGAGAACTCTCGGAATTTGTCCCGGAGCATCTGGTGGCAGAAACAGGTGCACAGACAATTGACAACGTCCCTGCCAATCGGGGGGGCGAGTCCTCTCACCCCAAACAGAACCCACTTCTCTCCCTGGGCCACTTGGGCCAAAATAGGTTTCTCCAACGGGGCTGAGTTCATGATCAGATGTAACTGGTTCCCCGTGACTGTGGATTTGAGGAACACCCCAGCCCCCAGCCAAGGCAGTAGGGGCGCGATACCCTGTGCTGCCAAGTTCTGCGGGAAAAGAGTGATTGGTAATTTCCTTTCTGCCCAAGTCTAATCACAATGCTGTGTGCTTCTTTCTGTGCGATTCTTCCACTTAAGTGGAAGACCTGGGAGGACAGCCTGGCCTGCGCCCCGCCCCTTGGTGCTCTGCACAGGACTAGGTCCCAGTCTCCCAGTGGGTCCTCTACTCGTCCAGGAGCTGATCTGCAGTTGGTGTGCTCTCCACACTCACCGTCACGTGCTCGTAGTCCTGGCCCAGCTCGTGGGAGGCCGCTACCACCTCGCGCTCCTGTATCCACTGCTCCAGGTCATCCAGCTCACGGCGCAGCTGGCATAGCCTCAGGTGTTCCTGCAGGCGCTCCCGCCGCTCTCCGGCCAGCTCCTTCAGGCTGGCGTATAGCTTGTCCACCTGGGCTTGGCGGATCGTTATCCGAGTGCTACGGGTGGAGGGGGAGCAGCGCGGGACTTAGGATACACAGCTCTGATGCCCAGCCTGTCCCACAGCCACCTAGTCCTGTCACTCTTAGCCACCTAACTGCTTGCCAAGTCTCTGCTTCTCCACCTTGCTAGATGGGTCTGTGTGCACGTCGTGCGAAGCTTCCATGAGCTCTTCCCCCAGGGGCTGGGTCCCCTTGCTGCCACTGTGCTCACCTCTCCGGGTGGTCGTGGTCAATCATGTCTTGGCTGCTGGCTGCCAGCTGGTGGATGGTTTGGGCGTAGTCGGCCAGGGCTTGCTCCAATACCTGATGCTTCTTCACCTCGGCCTGGGCGCTCAGCTCATCCTGGCGAACAGGACAGTGGGCATCAGGGACGGGGGACACAGAGAGGAAAGCAGTAGGTGCACAGCTGGGGCTCTGCCCTGGCTCTCACCTTGGCTTTCTCCTGGCCCATCATGTGCAGCTCCTGCTCGCCCATCCAAGCCTCCGCCTCTGCGGCGTCACGGTAGAACTGCTGGGCCCGCAGGGCCTCCTCAAGTCTCTGCCCTCGAAGCTCCAGCTCGTGGCCCAGGCGTTTCCACATTTCCTGTAGCTCAGCCAGCTCAGGGCCTGCCGCGGCCGCACCCAGGGCACGCTGCCGCTCTGTTAAGTCCGCAATCCGTGGCTCATGGCCCTGGATCTCCTTCTGTAGGGTCTGTCCCCAGCAGCAGAAGTAGAAACGCTGAAAGGCTTGCTAAGGAACCCCCTTACACCCACTCAACATCAAGCCTCCTCATGCTCTTGCTTCTCTTCCCTCCTGAATCCTCGCACTTCACCTCCCAGCCCAAGGATGTGACGGTAAAGTTTCTTCAATCCCCATGAGCTTCTACTGAGGGAACCTGCCCTCCTGCCTGAGGAAAGGCCAACACCTGAAGGCTAGGATTGCACACACAGCCTCAAGCGGGGCTGGGGGTGGGAGAGGGGAGAGAAACCCCAGGTCTTAAGAAAAAATGAACTTCCACGTCTGAGGAGGCTCTCAGGGCCTTTGCCTTTAGCCTCTGTCTCACCTGGTTCTTCTTCATGAGGAGCTGGACACTGGGCAGGTCCTTGCCGTGTTCCCTGGAGCTTGCCATAGGTAGACGCTCTGTCACCCACAACTGAATGAGAAGGGTGGGGGTCAGGGGAGGTCCAGAGGACAAAATGACAGCAAGGGGTTGGAGAGTGGGGAGAGCTGCGGGGAGGTGTGCCAGGGCTCCTGGTGTGTGTGTAGGGCAGGGTCGCTCTGTGTCTAGGGTAAAGGGACCTAGAGGGCATCTGCAAGTGTCCCTAGAGGGTTGACTTTCAATGTCAAAGGGAAAAGAACACACTGCTGGCATCTCCCCAGCACAAGGCAGGGAGCAGGTTGCCGTGGGGACGACCACCCCACCCCAGTACTGGTGGCTCACGATCTCGTCCTCCACGTCCCGGTGGAACTGGTGCTGCTCGCGGGAGGCCTGCAGTCGCCGGCAGCGCTCCCTCATGGGCTGGTACAGGGCCCTGAACTTCCCCTCCACAGCCCGTGAGGTCCTCTCCACCTCCCCTGCACCCTGGTCTTCTTGGGCCAGGGCTTTTGCTTGGGTCTGGATCGCCTCCACCTCCTTCTCCCGCACAGCCATCTCCCGTTCCAGCATCTGCCAACCCGGAGGGGGAGGGAGGTGTTATCACCGCGCTTCCACGCGAATTCAGAGGGGACCCTAGTCAGTACCAGGCCAATCATGACTTCTCACCCCGGGCTCATCCCGGGGGAGCATCTCCTCATGGTCTGCTCAGTGGCTCCCAAACTTTAATCTACATAAGAGTCCAGGGAAGGGGGGGCGGGGTAACTGTGCCAGTTAGCAGTTTATTGCCTCTCAGTCCCAAATCCACCTCAGTTCCAAATCCATCTTTCCCTGTTTTG
Organism: Macrotus californicus; assembly: GCA_007922815.1. NCBI lineage: Eukaryota > Metazoa > Chordata > Mammalia > Chiroptera > Phyllostomidae > Macrotus > Macrotus californicus. Next base: position 62,396 of record VMDR010001378.1, on the reverse strand, counting down.
AGACATCAGAACTGGATGCCCTACACAATTCTCCTTTGCCAGGTGGTGCAATGCTAGGTCTTGTCAGTAGAGGGCGATGGAGGGACACCACAAAGCGCAAGAGCGGAAGAGGCTTCTACTTATGGTTCCAGGGTGATTTTCTTCTTGCTCCTACAGCAAAACTGCCCATGATGTTCAGGAGACCCAGTGGCTCTCCAACCGGGTCTGAAACCCAGCTGTGGGGTGGTCTGAGAATGACCTCCCCAAATCTCAAGACCTACAGGCTCCCTCCTCCTGTCTTCTGTTCCCCGCTCACACCAAAGGCCCCACGCACCTGCTGCTTCTTGAGCAGAATGTTGACGCTGGTGAGGTCCTTGCCGTAGTCGTCGGAGTGCAGCTGGGCCTGCAGGCTCACCAGCCAGCTCTCCAGGGCAGAGCAGCTCTGGGCAAACAGCTCAGCCCGGTTGGCATCGAAGAGGCTGCGGGCCTTGGCCTGGGTGGTGGTCTCCAGCTCGTCCCAGCGCTTGTGCAGGTCCTGCAGCTTCTCCGACACCAGGGCTTTCAGCTCTGGCTTCTCGAGACTCAGCTCCCGCCCTTCCTGTGTGGTGGGACAAAGAAGCCTAAGTGTCAGAATTAGATGCCACTGACCTTTGCAGAACGGGGAGCAAAAGGGGCGGGAGAGACCTGAGTGTGGGCAATAATTCCAAGTTCTTGTGTGCTCTCCTCCAAGGTTTCAACCCCCTCTGAACTTCCTTGCCTCGGTGTTGGTCAAACCCTAATCCCCCTTCAAGGTGCAGCTTAGATCTCACTTCATCTAAGAAGCCACTGCGTTCCTATTTTGAGCTCCCTAGTGCTTGTGGTTTCCAGTGTTGTATGCATGTGGTCTTGTATTATTTGCTATCATTTCATGTTTCTTGGCTCCTCCCCTCAACCCCGACCTACGGCAAGTGAGTCTCTCCTGTCTCCCCAACCCCAGACTTTCTGCTGAAGGATTGTTTCTGGGGAGGTGGGGGAAGCATGGTCCCTTGACCTACAGGCAAGGTATGCTGGAAGTGCCAGAGTTATTGCCCCCAGAGCCGGTGGGTGACAGACAGGGAGTTGGTAGACAAATAGCATTTCTGTGCTTTGGTGCGATAACTCGGATGCATGCTCATCTCCCTGGGCGCCTCATTAGGATTCAGCTCCAGGTGTCCACTGGGGTACCTGGGAGGGCTGTGGATCCTTTACTGACTACCTTCCCTGTGCCGTTGCAGGGTCCCAGTGCCCTACCGCTGTTTCCTGGGATCACCTCCCGATGGAGTGGCCTGTGCTGGCAGCCCCGTGTCAGGGACTGCTTCCAGGAAACAAACCCAGACACGTGGCTGCCGGGATGAAGACGTCTGGGTGGAGCACTGTTTGGGTAGCGTCACAGACCTTCAGCGCGATCCACACTTGGCGTGCACGGTCCTTATGTGGTGGCCAGGGCTTTTTGTGACCTGGCCCAGGCTTTTCCCACCTTCGTGCATTCTGTGCTCCTAGATGGACTGAGCCCTGGGAGAAGGCCACCCTGCTCTGGACACAGGAATAGCTCTCATGTCGACCCAGAGCCATAGCTCGGCTCCTTACTAATTCCTATTTTCTTACAGTTCTGGAGTCACTGTCCTATAGACCTAGAACGTTTGTTCCTCAGGCTGTAATCTTCCACCTTGGAGGTTTGGCACCGGAGGCCCCATGACTTCCAACACTGAAAGAGCCATATTCTGGGGCTTGGGTCCCCCCCTGCACTGTGGCTGGGACCCTGCCCAGAGAAGGCCCCAAGGATTCCCTTCTTGCTGCTCCTGTCACATCGTGTACCTTGTCCACCTTGTCCAGCCAGTCCTTATTGGCGGCCAGCTCAGCCATGAACGCCTGGTGCTTCTGCCACTTTGTGTGCAGGTTGCGGGCCTCATCATAGGACACATCCTGGGCCGTCAGCATCTTCTCATCAATCCAGAGTTTCAGCTGGGCCAAGCAGAGAGGGGGATGGAGAAAGGCCAAGTGCATTGCCGATGGAGGGAAGAGTGAGGCATAAAGTGGGGGAACATGAGCCGGGAGCAGTGCAGGGGGTGGGAAGAAGCCATGAAGGGGTCATGTGCACAGGGGACACTGCAGTGGACTCATTCTAGGCTCCAAGAGCTAGGGCATTGTGGGAAAGGGATGGCAAGGGATTGTCGGAGGGTGCAAGGGGGAACTGCGCCTCACCTCGTGACAATCTTGTAGGAAATGCTGTTGTTCTCGGTTGTCCCGCAGACGTCCCAGAAGCTGCTGCACTGCTTCTTGATTCTTCCTGTGTCTGTAACGACAGCCCCTTGTGAAACTCTTGAACTTGCCATGACAAGGCTGTGACCCTCTAACTAACCTGATGTCTCCAGTCCTCCTCTGATGGGGGCAGTGCCTTTCACGTGCTCGATAAAACCACCCAGGGATCCTAGGCTGAGCAGCGAGCTCCCCTGGTGGGCCTCACTTTGACCCTGTGTGAGGGAGGCAGAGCTCCCCACCCATGGCTTAGTCCCTTCCTGACCCCTGGGCTCTTCCTCCTCTCCTTTTGTCAGCCCCCAGCCCACCCGCCAGTCTGACCGCAGAGTTGTCCACCTTTGAGGCCACCCGTCATGTCCCTCTCGGCCCGTCACTGGCCCGCTGCCCTCACTGTACCTCCTCTCAATGGAGTCTGCCTTCTCGCGGATCTTCTCCGCATGGATGTTGCCCTCGGACACCAACTGGCGCCCAGCCTCCAGGAGCCCGCGGATCCGCTCCCCATTGGCGTCCATGGTGTTCATGAAGTCTTCCAGTTTTTTTATGGTGGCATCGGCAGCCTGGAGCGTCCCCGGCATCTCCGTGTGAGACAAAACGTATTCCTGTGTGGGAGGGGAGGTAGCAAGCTAACTCCTCAAAACAGAATTCAGCTCTCGGACGTGGAGGCCCACTAGGGAGGGACGGGATGGACCGAAGATGGCAGAGATGGTGCCTGATTATGCCGAGGTCTCAGAAAGTTACAAGGGAGCTGGGATGGAACCCCCCGGACAGTCCAAATCCCGTTCTGTCATATTCCTAGCTGTCAATTCAATTTCTTTAAGGAACAGGTGACAAGCCAGTTTATGTTGGTTTTGGTAAGTCACATTCGCATCTTTTTTTTTCACTCCCATTATTTTTCTCACATGTTCTTCCTGTCCAGCCATGTCCTCAGCTACACCACCCACAGCCATTTCCCTCCCACCCACCACACTCCGTTACATTCCCCTTCTCCCTCCTTCCCTTTTTCCTGACTCTGTGCCCTGGGCTCTCACCTGGCTGCTGAGCACGCCCTCGGCCTGGCGAGCATCCCGCAGGAACCCCTGGAAGCCGTGGGCCTGGGCCAGGCGGCCCTGCCGGCTCTCCCACATGCGGCCCAGCTCCTCCCAGCCAGTTCCCAGGGCTTCGAGGCGCTGCCTTAGGAAGAGGCACTGGGGATCGGCCTGGTCCCGGGTCACCTCCTCACCCAGGGCCCGCAGCCGGCTGTACTCGCTCTGGGCCCGCTCCACCTCTCCCCGCAGGGCAGCGTGTTGGGCCAGGAGGGCCTCTGCCTCAGGTAGGGTGGCCGGCCCTTCTTCAGAGGCCACAGCGGTCTGCGTGCGACCCAGCCACGCCTGGAAGTCATCCAAGCTGCGCAGGAAGTCCTGCAGCCGCCGCGCCTCACCCAGCGACTCCTCTCGGCGTCGCATGGTGGCCCTGAGGTCTTCCCAGCCAGCTTGTACTTCTCCAAGCCGGGCATTGATGGCAGGGGCTTGAGCGGGGTGGCCAGTGGCCAGGGCATTGGCCTCTTGAGTCAGTTCACCCACCCGGGCGGCGATGGCTTCCAGGTCCCGCTCAGTGCCGGCCAGCTTACGCTGCAGTGCCAGCACCCCAGCCAGGTCATTGCCCAGACCCTGGGTGGACTCGATGACCTTGGTCTTTTCTCTCATCCAGGCCTGGGTCTCCGTGCACTCTAGGTGGTAGTTCTGGATGCTCAGGGCTGACATCAGAGCTGCCTTCTTGCCGTCTGCCAGGGACCGGAACTGCTGCCACCTGGAAGCAGAGGGTGGGTCTGAGATCTGGAGTGGCACAGCTTCCCCGTCCTGCCCAGTTACATCTGGGAGCTCCCACCCTGCTTCCTCTCCCTTGGTGTATTCTGCCACCTGCTCCAGCCTCTTGTCTCCATCTTGTCTCCCTATCCAGGCCCCGCCTCTTCACATGACCTTGACCCCCAGCATCTTCCAGACCACCTTCCTGCCTCATTTTCCCGCCTCCATCCCGCGCCCCACAGAACTCTCTTCCAGCCCTCCCCAGCCACCTGTGGTTGAGCTGCTTCTGGGTGCTGACAATGCTGTCCTTGCCAGGGGGGTTGGCCTTCAGCAACTGCTCCGCAATGTCGTTCACGGCAGTAATTCGTGCTGCAAGGGCATTCATTTCGGGCTCCAGGGTCTCGAACCTGAGGGGGTGGCAGAGCTGGGCATGACCGGTGGGAGGTGGCGATGCCCTGGCTGACCTTCCTGGATGCTCCTGAGAACGCCTCTCCATCAACAGGAAGCTTACTTATAGCAGCCCCTGCTCCTCTTACCGACAGGGCTCATAGTGTCTGTGGGTCAAGTGGGAGCCCCTCACTCCAAACAAGTAGAGAAACTATCATCTCTAGAGTTGCTCAGACAGATGTGAAGTTAAAGGTCAGCAAAAGCTGCACAGTTAACTGACCCCGGCACAGTGCCCCACCCTTTACCAGAACCTCGCTTATTCTTCCAGGCCTTGCCCCTCAGCTGCTGACCTACTAATGTGTGTGAAAAGTGAACTGATAACCAAAAATATTCAAGTGATAAAGACGTGAAGCACAACTTCTCCCAGGGACGTTTTATGTTCTCACAGATCAGAGTCTGCAAACGTTTCCTGCAAAGGGCCACACAGGGAGTGTTTCGGGCTCCGTGGGCCAAAGAGTCTTTGTCATGAGTGTTCAGCTCTGCTATCCTGGTGCATAAGCCGCCACAGGGTGATACGTAGGTGAATGTGTGTGGCCCTGTGTCAATAAAGCTTTATTGACAGAAATGGGCTGCAGGATGGCTTGGCCCAAGGGTTATAGTTTGCTGACCCCTGTCATAGGATATCTTGAAAACTAAAAAAAAGTGTCTTTTATTGCCATTTTTAAAACCACCAGGAAATCTGACTAAAGACTGTGCAGTAGGGGACAGTGAGCGATTGCTGATTTTGTTCTATGTGATGATGGTATTGTGGTTCTTTAAGAAACGTGTCCTCTCCAGTTGGTTTTTAAGGTTATTCTGTAAATGAAGCTCCTTTTTGAGGGGTCAATCGGTGTCTCTGTCCGAAAGGTTTATAATGTGAAGCCTGAGCGATTTCTAGTCCACACACACAATTAAGAAATAATTTACTATGTTTAAGAATACTTCCTCATATTTCTTAAAGGACGGCATCCGGGGAATGTAGCGACAAAATGATAACATCAGAGATTTGCTTTCAAAAAGGAAAATCAATCAAATAGAGCAAGATTCTGACAATTAGCGAACCCGGATGGTGGGTATGTAGGAGTTTGTTGCATAGTATTTTCCACTTTGGAGTATGTTTAGCATTTTTCATTAAAATAGAAAAAAAAAAGACTCAAAGAGATGTAGCAAGAGCAGGCATTCAGGGCAAGACCTGCCATCCCTCACCCCTCATGCCAGGTCCCCCAACTCAACAAGGCCATCCCAGAGGGAGCTGCAGGGTGAGGCGGGGGCCTACCTTTGCTGCACCACCTCCAGGTCCTCCAGGCGCTCAGGCAGGGCCAGCCCGTTGAGCCACTGCTCCTTCTCCTCCACCCACAGCCCGCAGGCCCCGGCCTCGCTGAGCATGGTATAGCGCGCCAGGGCGGCCTCCAGGGCCCGTGCTCGCTCGCCCGCCCGGGCCTGCAGCTCCTCATAGTGCCGCTCCAAGGTGGGCACCCTGCCCTGCACCTCCGGTGTGCGGCTCAGAGCCATAGGCAGGGCCGCAGCCTGTTCTCTCAGGGCATCCAGGGTTGGCCGGTGGCCACGGATCTCTTCCTCCAGGGCCCGGTGCTGCCGGGCCAGGGCCTGTGTGGAGAACTCATCGTGCCCCAGCTCGGGGCTGGACACCAGGCGCAGCGCGTCCACCAGCCAGGCCTCCATGTCGTTTGCGTCAGCCTGGAACTGGTAGAGGCTGGCGGCCTGGGCGAGCTTCTGGGCCCGCTCCTCCGCCAGAGCCTCCAGACGCTCCCACTGCGCCTGGAGCTCGGCTGCCCGAGCGGCCGCCTGGCCTGCCCCAGGGTGGCCCTCGGCCACTAACTGCTGGCCCTGCTCCAGTGTGAGCTTCAGGGGCCCCAGCCGGCCACTCATCTCGTCTCGCAGGGCCGTGTGCTTGTTGAGCAGGCGGAGGACGCCAGTCAGGTCCCGGCCAGTTTCTGCAGAGGCCAGCAGGTGCTGCTGCTCTCGCACCCAGGCCTCCGCCTCGCCCACTTCCCAGAGGAAACGCCAAAGGCGCCGGGACTCCTCCAGCCGAGCTCGCCTGGCTGCTGCCAGCTCGCACAGAGCCTCGTAGCTCTGCTCCAGGGTGGCCACCCGCTCTGACACCAGCTGTGGGTCGCATGGTTTGTACTCTGAAAAAGTCCGGTTGCGGGGCCCAGAGCTGTAACCCAGCCCTCCTGCTGCTCCCACACTCCTCCTGGTTACAGATCCCACCCCTTACTCTCTTAGGCCTCCCTCCCTAGTCTGTCACCCACCACCCTCCCATTGTCCTTCCTGTCCCTGGGTTTTCCCAGTCTTGCTCTTAATGTTCCAGCTGTTCATGTCCTCCTTCCCAGCCCTCCCTTTTCCAGTTCCTTCCCCCGCTCTCACCTTTCCCTGGCTCACAGAAGCGCAGGGCAGAGGCACTGACAGCCCGCACCCTCTCAGCCTGCACAGCGATGTCGGCTTCCACCAGCTCGTGTAGCTGCAGCAGGTCCTCCACTCCGGCCAGGTGCTTGCCCAGGTCCTGGGACTGCAGCCGGCCCTGCCAGGCACACGTGCATGCCGATGCTGTCCGAGGGCCTCCAGTTCCTCGCGCCAGGCCTTTCAGCCCCACCGCCCACCTGTACTAACCTCACTCTTTCTCCTGGATCAGCCACACCTACCGACCTCTCTGGGCAGCTCCAGGTGTCACACCCAGGTGAACACACCTGCTCCCACCTGTCAGTCCTCCCTCACACACACAGTGACATCCCAGTTCTGTCCGGCACCCTGGCCTCTTTGCACTGAACTCCCCTCCTATGAAATGACCATCTTACTAAATCCTGCTCCCAGAATCCCCACTGTTGACTCATCTTTCAGACCCACAACCATCACCTCCTATGGTCACAGCTCGGGCCCCCACACCCCAGTGATCTTCAGCGCCTCACCAGACCCATCCGTATCCCCTTCTGTCACCTAGGTCACCGCAACAGCCTCCATCTGGTCTCTGGGCTCCCGCTCTGGCTGCCCACAGCCCTTCTTCACATAGTAGTGCCTCTCCCCTTTTCAAAACTTCTGATCATTTTTGAGACTCCATGTTACTTTGAATAAAATCCACACTCCTTGACCAGGCCTATAAGCTCCTAAATGAGCTGGCCACTGCCTTCCTCATCTCACTCCCCTGCCCCCTCCCCGTCCTTGTGGTCCCGCTGGTCCCCCTCATGCTGACATGCCACGCTGTCCAGGCCTGGGGCCTTTGCCTAGCTGTCCCTTTTGCCTGCAACGCCCTCTCCTCAGCTCTTCCCAGGCTGGCTCCTTGCATGACTCTGCACTCAGCTTCAACAGCACTTCCTCAGTGAGGCCTTGCAGACCACTGCATGACACAGCCCTGTCCCGGTGCCCTCACGGGGTCACATCCACCTGCTGTTCTGTTTGTTGGAAGGTCTGCGTCTTTCTCATCAGTCACCTCCCACTAGAACGTGGACCCAGGAGGACTGGGGCTGGTTTGCTTTGTTCATCTGAGCTAGGGACAGGCCCCTGCTCCAAAGACCCACCTAGCAAGTGATGACTGTACCCCCACCGTGCCCCCACAGTCCCGATCCCCTGAACCCCACCACATGCATCCTGTTGGTACCTTCATCTCTTCCATCCAGTCCATGAGGTAGAGCAAGTCCTGAAACACCTTCTGCAGCTCCAGGTTGATGAGTAGCCGCTCCCGCCGGGCGGCCACCATCTGCCGCAAGAAATCCCAGAGCCGCGCCACATTGTGCTGCCGCGCTGAAATGCGCTTGATGTCATGATAGCGCTCCGCAGCCAGCTCGGCAGCCACGGCGTCCACAGCCTGCACCCGGCCACTGTAGGCCACGATGTCCGTCTCAATGGCTTCATGCTTCCGCACCGCTGCCTCCACAGCTGCCAGCTCCAGCCCAAAGTTGTCCTGGGGCAGGGGGCAAGGAGGGGAGGGGAGGCTGGGAGTTCAGGGGCGCCCCCTTTGCTTGCCCCACTGCCCTCTGGAGCACTTCTGCTGCAAGGTGCCAACCCCAAGCTCCCCGTTTCCTCTCTAGCCCACCCTGTCCTGTCTCACCAACCCTTTCTGCTATTCAAGCCTCTGGCCCCTGGTTCCTGGGGTTCTTGGTCTTTTTATCTGTGTGATGGATTGCTCATTTCATTAGCTCCGCACAGTGCAGGGGAGTGGATTCTTACCCACCACTCTCTCCCCTTTGCCCCCACCAGCCTGGACAGGCCGTACGCTCACCTGGGACACGAGGCGCTGGTTCTCGCTCAGCCAGGCCTCCCGCATGGCGGCCTTGCGGTCGAAGCGGGCGGCCAGCTGCTCCAGCTTCTCCTGGCGGATCAGCTCAGTGCGCAGGGCCAGCTCACGTTCATGCTCGGCTTTCTCCAGCCGCTCCCAGGCCTGTGAGGTGGGGACAAGATTAGTGCCAAAGGGCCAGGGTTCAGGAAGCGAGGGCGGGGAGGGGTCATGGGGGGCTGGAGCACATGGGGCATCCCAGGGAAGCTCGGTCTAGTGGGTCTGCGGAATGTGCTCATTTAGACACCCAGCACAGCAAGATGAGTGAGGAACGGGGTGGGGCATGTGAGTGCTGTGGAGCCATGGGAAAACGGTGCCTGCCTACGGACAAGGACTGGAGTGGGGCAGGGAACAATGGAAACCACTGCATTTGTTTGTGGAGGGGGTACTGTGGGTGAGCCCCGTTACTTTTATTAATCATCAGGCTGAACAAGGGACTGGGGTATGACTTTATTACGTGAACTCACATGAAGAGACAGAGGGAGGGGGGTTGGGCAGGACGCATGAGAGAAGCTGTGAGTCACGCCTGCACCAGGAAGGGGTGCCAACACCCGGGCGCAGTGATCAAACTGGGGTAGTCGGAGGGGTGGGACCCCTGCGAGACGCGGAGGGGCAATCACGGACCTTGTTGATGTCGGAGATGAGCCGGCCCTCGCGGGGCGTGTACACCTTCTGGTTGTTGGCCCGCAGCTTGCTCTGGGTGGTGAAGAGCAGCACTTCCAAGTTCCCTTTTTCCGTGAACCTAGGGCAGGCAGGAGGCTGGGTCAGGGTCAAGGTCAGAGGCCACTGGGGTCACAGGGACTCTGCATTTCAAAATGAACCATCCTGTGAGGCTTTTCTTGTCGCAGAAGCAATACATGAATGCCAAAAAATATTGGCAAACCAAAAGAACACAATTTAAAAACAAGTGGAAACCACACAGAAATGGCCTTCGTTACCCCCCGGCGTGCACGCGCTTCATTTCTGTTTGACACAGACGGGCTCGGGGCACAGCCAGGGCTCGCGTGGGTCCAGGACTCTCCCACTGCGGGCCAGGCCATGTTCTCAGGACCTTACATGCGTTAACTTGCTTCGTTCTCTCTGCTCACTGCACCCTCCTGTTATCCCCATTTTCTGGATGAGAAAACTGAGGCGCAGAGAGGAAAGCAACCCACAACGGCCACGTGGAAGGGCTCAGAGTTGAACTCAGGCACTGTGAGCCCCAACACTCAGCCCTTTGCTCGCTGCTGCCACAAATGGCTGTTTTATAAACTTTCCTCACTTGTTTGCCACGACATCTTTTCATGTCAATAAACACCCTTCTTCAACATTCTCGTCGATGGCTGACCTGTGACGCATTTCTTTTACAAACGTCACACTGGTGAACATCCTTGAAGCTACCTCTTTGTTCAATGCCCAGAAGAGGACTTTCTGGGTCAAATCACTCCCTGGAATGGCTAGAAATAGATGTTTTCTGGATTAATACTGGTTTGGGAGCTGAAACATACTAACTCCAAAAGAGCTCAACAGTAGAAAAACAAACGATTTAGTACATATTGCAGGGAACTGCCTCACCGCAGCTCCACACTTGGAAACAGCTAACTCCTAAAACATGTGAAGGCTGAGAAGCTCTGCAAAGTGCAAGTGACCAGCCACGCCCCTGCGCTGCCCGTGGGGCCCAGCCTCCCCGCCTGACCCGTGAGCTGGGACCCTCACCAGTACCTGAGTGGGCTACATGACTACATACCTTACCAATCACTCCCCAACAGTTTTTTCTAAATGGATACTCATTCTAAGGAGTTATTTGGGCACTGCTTCTGGTGCTCTGAGCTAGAGAAACGAGCCTCCGCCACACTTATGCACTGCCAACTTTCCCTCCCCAGAAGCCGCCCTGGTTTAGGCTTCCTCTCAGGTGAGCACAGCTCTGGCAGGCCTGCCGCAGCAGGGTGCAGCCCGGGGCACCTACTTGGGTGGCTTCTCCACGGTGCGGTAGGAATTGAAGGACTGTAGCTGGTTCTGGACCCCACTCAGGGAGTTGGCCAGCTGCCGGTCATTCAGGGTCACAATCGTTTGCTCGATCCACTGCAGCAGCTCTGAGGCCAGGGACTCATACTTCTCCACCAGGCGCTCCGCCTCCATGGCGTGGTCCAGCACCTGCGAGACAGTGGCGTGGGGTGCTGCCCAGGGGCCCTGTGGCCCAGGTCTGCAGCTCCACCCTGAGCCCACTTGAGAGAAGTCAGACCCTGAGGCCAGGCCTCCTCTGGCCTTTACACCTCCTGCCCAGGAGTGGATAGTACCTTCCCAATCCTTTTGCCTTCCACGGCCAGGGCCTTCATCTTGGAGAAATAGTGATAGTAAGTAGCCACATAGGTAATGATTGATTTCTCATCCGGTTGGTCCACATTCACATCTGAGAAAGAAGTGCACTCGGGTCAGGCAGAGATTAGACACCTGCCCCCACCGCCCGCCCCCCCCACCCCCCGAAGCACAACTGTGTCCTGAATCTCTAACCCGACCCCACACCCTCCACCCTCCGGGCGGGCATCTTTCCAGCTCCCTTCGGAGCAAAATGACAAATAAACCAGATAGACTAAAAGGGCATGAAAAGCTGACTATTTTTTCCCCTCCTAGAAACAAACACAGCTCCAAATCCAGAAGCCCAGGGACGCTTTTATCCGTTTTCCCGATGGAAACCAAATCTAGCTGTTTGGAGCAAGCGAGACGGAGAGAAATGGCATCCGTCTGGGGGTGGGGGGTGGACTCAGGGGTTGGAAAGCCGTGTGAGCGGTCAAAAGGTTCGGGGGCAGGGAGACAGAAGGTGGGAGCAAAGCCCCCTAAAGCGGGGTGCGCAGGGGAAGGGCCCACTGAGCCCGGCAGCAGGGTCAGCGGCCAGTTCTTATGGCCATCTTCGGGCATGGTCAGGGCTGTTTCTGACCTCAACCCCAGAGTTCAGCTGTGGGCCCCAGGAGGTGCATTTCCTTCCGGCTGAATCAGCTCCCCCCACAAGGACCAAGGCTGACTACGACGTGAAATCCCGGGGTTCTCTTAGTTAGGACACATCATATCCTTCCGAAAGCGGAGACTATGGGGCTGGAAGCCCTCCCGGCCACCTCTGAGACCCACAGGCAGGCAGGGGCCACTGCAGCCATCTCAGGAAGCTACAGGATGCTCAGCTTGGCTTACCTGTGCCTTATGCCATCTGTGTGTCCCAAATGCCCTGCGAGGAACCTTGTGTCTGGCCCACTCCCATCACTAGTTAGCTGTATTTGTCATTCTGGACTAAGAGGGCACAGGACATGGGGCTATGAGGCCGGGTGGAAACAGGCAGAAAATCACCAAGACCCACATCGGCCCAGGACCTTAAGAGGGAGTGTAGCCAGCAGGGACGTCACTGAGCCCAGCCCTCCTTCCCATTCCTGGCTGCACCAAGACCGCCCTCTGCCCTCCAGACAGGTGGCTGAGCGGACAGGCTCTGGAACCCTGCTGCCCGAACCTGAACCTTAGCTCCACCAGCTATGTATGACCTTGGGGAAGTCACTTAACCTTCACAGACCCCCGGCTTCTCTTCCGTTACCTGAGGATAACAATCATACTGACTTCAAAGGGCGTGTTGTGAGGATTAAATGAATTAAAGCCTGTCAAGTGCCAGGCCAGGTACAAAGTGAGAGCCAGTGGCTGTTACCGGTCTCATCAGCATAAGATCAGAACCACAGGGGCCCGGGGGCAGGGTCGGCTGACCATAAGCCCAGTGTCCGGTGGGCCCTCCAGGCCAGGTAGCTTCACTTTGGAATACGAAGGGCCCTTAGAGACCACGGAGACCAATCTTCTCATCCTGAAGCTGAGGAAACTGAGCCACACAGAGGCCAAGCGGCTGGCTCTGAGGCACAGAGCTGCTCCACAGTGGTGGGGCTGGGACAGAACCGCCTCCCAGGGCTTTCTGCCACAGGGCTGCCCTTCTTCCTACAGCTTTTAAAGTTTTAAAGTTGACATATAATTTTTACACCCAAAAATTCACCCTTTAAAGTATACTGTCCAGTGGTGGTTCTTAGTCCGCTCACACGGTAGTGCAGCCGTCACCTCTATCCAAGTCCAGAACGTTTTCATCGCTCCCCGGAGGAACCCCTCGGTCTCGCCCTCGGCCTCTTGCATATGCAGCCCCACCCACCTTCAGGATCCAGCAGCTTCGTCAGGCCCAGCTCCTTCTCAGCCAGATTGAAAGCGTTCTGTAGATTGTAGTGCGCGTTACACTTCCTCAGGGACTCGAAATCCAGCAGGTCTGGCCTAGCGTGGAGGGAAGACAGAAGTGTCAAAACCACCTGAGATCCTAACAGGAAAAGCAAAGCCAGTCCTGTCTTTATCCTAAGTCACCAAGCCCGGCGGGCCCAGAACCAGGCAACCCAGACCCACCCTCACAAGCCCTCTTCCCAGCACTGCGCCCACATTCTGGCTCTTCTCCCAACGTCCACTGCTCAGAACCGCGTGGGGCTTGTCTCATTGCTCTGTCTACGTGTGTGCGTGCGTGCGCACGCCAGGGTCGTCACCCTACCCCCACCCCAGCAGCTCCAACAGGCGCTTCTCACCGGTGTTTGTGCACGATGGCGTTGAAGGCCAGCCCATCTCTCCAGCTGGTGGTGAAGTTGTGCACATTGACATTGGGATACCTATGGACAGAGGCCGGGAAAAACAGTGAGTCGGTCCAAGCTTTGGTCCGTGACTCGGGGACGGGCCCCCAGTGTGAGGTTCCTGGAGCCCCCCTCCTTGACTGCCCAGCCTCAGGGCGTCCACCCCTTCACACCCCATGCCCTGCAGCCTCACCCGGCGGTCTTCATCTGGCACCACAGCAGCAGTGCGTCCTTGGCTGACTTCTTCTCCTTGTTGTCTTCTGTTTCCACACTGATGTCCTGGATCTAAGGGGGACGGAAGGAAGGTAGGAAGGCCTTGACGCCTTGGACAGGGGCTGCTGGAGTCATCGGAGATGCTCAGAGATACATGGCAAGAAGCTGCTCTTTAGACTCCTATAAGAGGGGTGCAGGGCAGAGCCCGGGGACCGTTCCTCCTGGGCTAGTGACCACAAAACATCAGGTCAAAGGGATCTGAGGCAGAAGAATGGGGAGAAATCAGGACAATGGAAGTCCCTTGAGTGAAAGAGGCTAGTTCCTCCAGGTGGGGAACTTCAGGTGGGTGAGTGAATGTCTTCTGAGAGCTAGGTTTCAGAGGTGAAGTGGGCAGAGCTCTGCTTGGGGCTGGAAGGGGGAGAGGGGACTGCATCCAGGGAGATCAGGAACATTGTGGTGGCGTTAGGACATTGGACTGGCGTCGCTCAGAGCATGAGGAGTAGGGAGGCTGCTCTTTTGGGGGAAGCAAGTGGAGTTTGAAGCAGAAGAATGAGCCAGTGACCAGGCCCCAAATGTAGTTATAAAGCCTTCAGTGGTGAAGAACCAATTTGTGAGACTTCCCATCCCTTGTGGCCTGATATGGGGCCCTACTGCACCTGACCAGGACACAGATCAGGACACAAGGAACTTCCCTGTTTAATGGGGAGAGTCCCCTAACTGCTACGCTATGTTCTACACCCGCATCGGTGCACTATTCACACCATGGACGGGCGGTGACCGCTCGCGGTGCAGTGCCGGGGTGCAGGACACAGCTGAGGGACACTGTGCCAGGGTACCTGGAATCGTAGGATGATGGTCCAGACCAGCCCGAGGGTCAGACGGTGGTTTCCGTCCACAATGTCATGGGAGCCCATGTTCTCCAAGTGCACTTTCTGCTCCTTTAGGAACTGCAGGGCCTTGTCCACATTCTCCAGGCAGTGGATCCGCATGCGGCCCTTGGTGGGCTTTGGCTGTTCAGGGTCAGGGGACACAAAGGCACAGGACTGTGGGCCTCCGGCTCCTCCCCTCCTACCTTCCCAGGACCCTGCTTCACACCCCTTCCCCCTGATCTCCCTCGGGAACGCAGGGACTGCCCCAGGGCCGGGCCCAAGCTCACAGAGCCAAAGCTGAGGTTGCCGATGAGGCTTGGGCCAGATTAAGATTCCCAAGGGAATTAACTGCACCCCAAGTGGGTGGGAAAAGAAAGGTTTTCAATGGGGCCACTGTCCCTGTCTCCATGCGGCTATGCTCCTGTTTAATCCACGCCGCAAAGCCTCTCGGAGTGAAACTATCCTCTGAGCTGGACGCAGCCACTGCCTTCGGCTCTGAGGTGTCACTCTTTGGTGACACTCCTGAGGCTTGTCCCCTTGATCATTGTTTCTCAGGCTCCCTCCCACCTGGTGCCCACAGCTCACCAGGGTCTCTCCTGAGAGCACCTCGAGGAGCCTCAGGAGGTTCCGCCCGTCCCGGAGGTCACTGTACAGGTCTCCTACCCGGCATGTCACCCGGGCCAGGTGCGAGTTCACCCACTTGGTGAAGGTCTTCTTCTGCACGGCTTCTCGCTCATCTGTGGTGGCAACATGGGGTCATTTCTGTCCTTCAAGTACAGTTGCTTCTAATCACTCATTGGTGGGGTTGTGGGGTGGGGGGTGCCTGAGAGGCCAGAAGTGAATTCTGGGGACAGGGAGGGGGAAGAAAGATGGCTGAGAGGAAAATAACTTGAAAAGCAGGGAAATAAAGAAATTGTAATGAGCTTACAAGTAAGATAAAGAACAACAAGGGGAGCAAGAACTAGGCTTTGAGAGGAAGGGATGAAAGAAATTTGAAGCAGTGGGACATGGAGGGGGGCAGGAACATGGGTTCGGGGTGCTGCTTCGCAACAGCAGTGAGACTGTTACTCCATCTACCAGAGCCTCACTTTCCTCATCCGTAAAATGGGCAGAATGCTTTCTACTTCGACGGGTCACTCTGTGTTGATTAAAAGGGACAGGTGTGTAAGGCGCCTGGCACGCAATGGCTCTGTGATGAGTTTCTGCTCTACAGGTGTGGTCTGACCCCAGGAAAAGCTGCTCAGGCCCAGCAGGCGGTGTGGCTGTTCTCTTTGGGCGGTGAACAAATGGGAGGGTGTGGACTTAAATGACAGTAGCGGCTCTGCGAAGTGGCCATTAGAAGGATGTGACATTACAGAGTCTGCAAGGCCGCCTGTACCAGCTTGCTCTCCTGGGATAATTTAAAGAAAAGTTGGGCTTTTCTGCGGCGGGTTCGATCAATGGGCTGCAAGGGACACAGTCCCAGGGCACTGACATCCAAAGCTGGTGAGAGAAAAAGGTCTCGAAGTTGGGAACAGTGGAAAGAGTGAGTGCAAGATGTGGGAGGTGTGTGGGGAGGGCGGGGTGGGAAGCCAGGTAGAGTCAGGTGCCAATCATCTCAAAAGATATGAGGAAATGCCCTGTTGCCTAGTTCCCAGGGTGGGCCACTGATGGGGGGATGCTATTAGATTGCACAGAAAAATTAAAAATGTCACCAATGACAAAGTGAGGGAAGAGGCCCAGGCCACTGGATGCTGCTTCCGTAGCTAAGATTCCTGCCAGTTCTTCCCAGGGGAGCCCAGTGCAAGGACCCAGTTCGAGTGGCCAGGACCTGAAGAGTCACTTTGGTTTCCCTCTCAGCCCAGCATCTCAGAAACCGAAAAGACTCATCCCCTAATCTCACATTCCTACACACCTCACCCATAAAGCATAGCGACACACCCATGTCTAGTCCTGCCTTCCTTACCTCCAGCCCCTGTACTTGGGCCAGCCTTGAGGTCCTAACAGCTGCATGGTACAGCCTGGTGCTCTGTAGCATCTGTGGAGCCAAGGGCACCTTTGGGCCTCCTGTCAGGGCCTATAGACCGAGCCAGGGATTTCCTGGACCACCGGCCATTTCTGGGTCCATGGGGACTGCCCTGATGCCAGGCACACTGGAGTGAGGCCATGTTGGCAGACGGGTGGAATAAAAGGGGAAGAGGTGGAAGCAGTGGCAGCGAGGAGAAAAATGTGCAAAGCCGAGCACCAGAGACGAGGTGTGACTTTCTAAGGTGCCCACAATGTCCACAGACAACCCCCACCATCAAACACAGTGAGCTGTAGAAGCACACCGAAACGTCGGTGCAGGATGCACACACGCCTGCTCAGACTCATTCCTGGGCCTGTCTGCACCGAGGCCCTTTGACACACTCCCTGGTTCCCATGCACACTGCCTCCTCACACACAATGAGACACCCACTCAGAAACGCAGGGCAACACTAACAAGCCTGGGTCCCTTGGCCTCCAGGCTCGCCCCCCTCACTCCTTCCAAATAGCCCAGCAGGCCTTCCTCTTCAAGCCCGCCGAAAGTGGACATGTCGGGGAGACAGTGCTGAGGGGCCTCCCTGTTCACTGACACGGACGCTGCCTTTTCTTGGCCTCCCCCGAGGCCTCCACTGCCCATGGCATTCGCCGGGACACACAGGCCGCGCCACACCCAGCGGGCCTGGTAGTCACACCCACTCACGCTCTCACAGTCCCTGCCAGTGAGTGGGTCCCAGCCTGTCCCCCTGCTGTCAGCCTCCACGTATTTTCTGGCCACTTGTAATTATTCCCCTGGCACAGCGTCTCCCAACACACACGCCTAAGTCACAGCCAACGTTCCATCCCGAGCTCTTCACTCTGGCTTCTCTTCCACGCCCGGGTCCCCTCTCCGCTCCCCTGCGCGAGCAGCTCACCTTGAAGCTGTTTGAAGCGTCCTTCCAGCACGCTGGCGTACTGAGCGGGGTTGATGAAGGCAGCTGGTGAGAGCAGGAGCCCCCCGGGGTTCTGAGACCCTTCCACAGCCTCGTAGTAAAACTCATCAGCCCCGTTCAGGCTGGGCCCGTGCACCCTGCCCACTCCGTTCCCATTCATGGTGCCTGCTGCCTCCTATGCGGCCTGGGGCCCAGAGTCCATGCCCTGTCTTGCAAGGGGCACGGTAGCAGGTTCTGCCTCCCCTGGAGCCTGGGATCCCGAGAGGCTGGGGGCCTGGGTGGTGGCAGGTGGTGGTTCGAAGATGGTAGAAGTTCAGGAAGATGGAAAAAGAAGTTACAGGAGGTTAGGGTTGCTGAACTCCCAGACGAGTGGCAGGGCACACCTTGCTGTGGTGAGACGAGACAGGGGCAGCTCCAGACAAACAGGTTGGACAGTGCCGGGGGAGGGGTGGGGGCGGAGCCCGCCTGCTGGGGCGGGGCCAGGCCCTGCGTGGGCGGAGAAGGGAGCGGAGAGCCTCCTAGAGACCTGCCCTTCTGGCTCGGGAGTTGCCTCAGCGTACAGCAAAGCCAAGAGAGGGTTCCCCCAAACCAAGTCCTGCTTCCTGAAGGTTTTCAGGTGTGACAAGGATGGCCCCTCTCTGCGTGACTCTAGGAGGTCCCCCGTCAGGACATGGGCTTTGATCCCCAGCTCAGAGAGCAGAGAAAGAAATTGCTTAGGTTCCCGTATCTGTGATATCAGTGTTGTTACCCTTCCAACTGGTTTGTCATCGTCACCTTCAGTTCCGCCCCTTCCCACACACTGGGCCCACCAGGCCCCCAGCCAGGCCATCCCAGGCCCCCAGTATACCCACTGCTGCGAAACCCACCAGATTCCCTTCCTACCCCTCTCTGGGCTTCAGCTGTGGTCCCTTACAAGCCTACCCTTGCCTCTCTCCCACCACCTTCATTCATTCAGCAGCCATCTGGCACCTACTAGTGCGACGTGCAGTGCGAGGCAAAGCTCATACAGACGGGCCTCTTCAGAGAGCCCAGCCTTGCGGTGGAGACAAACACCCACCAACAGCACGGGGCACACAGACGTCACAACAGTCCTGGGGGTCACGTGTCGTGACAGTTCTGGAGGCTACATGCATCCAAAGTCAGAGCACCAGGGAAACGTTCCCCCAGGGAGGCTACATTGTCTGTAACCCATGTCTCTCTTCTGCCAACTGCAGAAACACTGCCAGGAACCCTGCACAAGGTAGACTGAAGACCCAACCAGAAGGGCAAAGATGCCCAGGAGAAAAGGATAAGAGGTCCCCAGACACGGGGGTCCAGACTGCTGCTGGGCTGGCTGAAGAGTTCCCTGGAGAGCTGAAAACCCTGATTTCTGGACCATATATCTGAAGATTCTAATTCAAGTGTCCAGGAAGGGCCTTGGGAGCCTGTCCTTACATAATTGGCCCTGGGTGATTCTGTAAAAAGTGTGGCCAGGTTTGGGAACCACCCCCTGCAGTGTCTCCCTTCTGGCGGGAGGCCACCCCACCCCCGCAGGCAGCACCACCTCTCAGGAGGGAATGGATGGGACCCTTCCACTGCACGGCACTGGGAGGCCAGTGGGTTGGTGGGAAAGACAAGGGTGGAATGGGGTAGGGTAGTCTGATGGGGTGGGTGGCCTTGGGGTGTGTGGGTGACTCAGCCCCACGCTGGCCAGACCAGCCACTGGTGGTGTCAGGTGGCAGCTGTACTCTTGTTGCCATGACAACTCCACCCCGGGAACAGGGAACGCAGGGAGGCCCGTCCAACGGGTTTGTTTGTGCTTGGAGGAGCAGAAGGGGAGAGCCCAGGCCGTAGGGGAGGGCAGGGGCCGGGCAGAAAGCAAACCCAGGAAACCAGGGGAGGGCAGAAGGCACCTGCTTCGGGGAACAGGTAGATGAAATAATGGGAGGAACAGGCGGCAGGTGGAAGGAACAGGTGGGGAGGGAGCAATGAGGATAATGGACTGAGAGGGAGAGCAGGTGTGAGAGATGACAGTGGAAATCAGTGAAGACATGGGGGATGAAAGGTGAAGGAGACGTGGGTGGAACTGAACAGCAAGACAAAGTACAAAAGAATTAAGGACATGACTGGGGAGACCGAGTGCAGAGGGGAATGCAGTCTAGTCCCGGGGACGGCGTGACTTCTCTACGCCGGGGGGAGGAAGCTGGGGGGCATTCTGGATTGCAGGAAGTTTGTTCTTGAGGCTGAAGTTGGGGACCAGGGGCTTGACAGGGTGATCTGGTGCTTAGAAAGAAAGATGGTCTTCCCATGACAAGCTTCTGTCCCCAGCGTCCTCGGCATCTCCCGGGGCCCTCCCCTGATCTCACCTGCCAGGGCCTTAATGCGAGACCTCTCAAAGAGGCGGGCTGAGCTGCTGTCATTGTCCCAGTCCGAGTCCGGCAGGTCCCAGCGATTGTTGATGTCGCTGTACTGGCCCTGGATCTCCAAACTGTCGAAGTCTGTGGGCGACAGGGTGCTGCTCATGGTGGTGGATGGCCTCCTGCTCCTGCAAGGGGGAATGTGGCTGGTGAAGGGCATCTTGGGGCCACTGAGCCCACCATTCACCATGTCCACCACGTCCTTCTCTCCTCCTGCCCTAGATCTGCTCGCTCTCCTTATGGCCGTGTACTTGGTTTTCTGTCAATGGAAATTGGCCCCCAGTGGGAGAGGGGACTCCCTCATGGGGAAGTGGAGGGACAGGACGCACCTGGAGTGAGGCAGGAGGGCAACAGTGTCTCAGGGTGAAGCAGTGGGAAGGACTCCAGAGCCCCAGGCCAGAGAGGGATGGTGGGCAGAGCCAGGGCTGAAAGTGGCAATGGCTTTCAGTGAGGTTCAGGACGGCACTGTGTGAACAGGGGTGATGCGGGAAGCAGGTGTGTGGGGGGGTGACCCTTCAGCAGCAATGAGTATGAACCAGAGTTCTTTTAGTCCCAGGTCCCACAGACTGTTCCGAGCCCCTCCTCCATATCCTGCAGGCGATTTGAGATGAAAGGACAGAGACTCTGCTCTCCAACACCATGCACCTATGATACACCTGAAAGACGGGCGGGCTGCTAGGTCAGTATGGACCTGGTGCTCGGGAGTTTAAAGGACACAGCACAGTTCTCTCGTTTTTGCTTCCTTTTGTGTGTGTGTGGGACAGGGGATGCTTCATAGCTGCTTGATAAATGTCAGCTGTAATACAAGCATCGCCTTATCACCCCCATTTCATAGGTGAGGGAGCTGCACTGTGAAAGTTAAGTCACGGTGCAGGGTCACACAGCTGGAAGGAGCAGAGCTGGGTTTTGAAATGAGTTTCTTCCTGACTTTGGGTGACAAGCTCTTAATCACAACATTTACACGTTCCTCGAACTTCCTGGAGCCCTTCCAAGCTCCCCCAGGGGAGAGATAGCCCTCTGTCGCTCCCTTCTAGGGCTCAGGGTGGGAAAATCAGGACCACGTATGCTTGCCAGCGCCACTTACGACCGTTACGCAAACAAACTCTGTCCTTCTCAAAACTAACAAATGAGCTTCAGATTAGCTGCTGGGGATTTAAAAAACAAAAAACAAAACAAACCTTTACTGTCCAAAGTTCTCATGTAATTCAGCATTCAGCAGCCATCCAAGGGAATGGAAGGGGCTGGATCTGTAACTTTATTCGAACCCCAAGTTCTGCATTTCTCATTTTCCTAGTACCTCTCAAATACAAAGATATATTTTAATACTTAGTACCACTTCCTAGGGTCGGGGCTATGATCTCAGCAGCTCCTGGTTCTGGAGTTCTGGAGAGGAGGTACACAGACCCTCTTGTGTGGTTTTGGGGAATGAAAAAGGGGTGGGTGGTGAGATGTTGGGTGCAGAGGGAGGTGTGTTCCCACGGGTGCACAAGGGCAGAACTTGGCTTCTGTCATTCACTGGTTCCCTGAAGCTGAACCTGATCCACCACGTGAAGGCTCGGACTGCCTGTCCCTCCCCTTTCTCCCAAAGAGAAAGCAAGCACAGGACTTCCCTGGGAGCAGCACCGGTGAGGCGGGAAGGAGCGAGGGGCAAAGGCTCCTGGATGTGGGCTGTCAGCCCTGTAACAGGAAAGGGAGCTTCATCTCCGCTAGGCCTCCTTTCCCCTTTAAAATTCATCATTTTCCCCCGCAGATTCGTTGGGTTTGCTCTGTAAATATTTATCTTAGAGACATAAACTCGCGGTCAGAGTTGAGTCACCCTGAGCAAAGAGTGTTGTGGGCAAGGTGTGACCTGAGCTAGAGTCACCTACTCCCGTCAGCTGTGGAAGGGCAAGCAGCTCAACCCCCAGGGCCACTTCGGTTCCCTTCTTCGTGGCCCTTCCCCGGCAGCCACGCTCACACTCAGGCTCACGCCCACCCTTAGCTCTGGGGTGGACATTTCTAGTGCTCACTCTCTCCCCACAAAAACTCCCACACACATGCGCCCTGACCTTCTGTCTCCACGACCTCTTTCCCTTTTTTTTTCGAGAATCACAACCTATTAAAGCCAACCTCCGAGAGTGCGGCTGGTAAACTGTTTAAAAAGAAATGCTTTTGGATTCCTCTAGGTAGGCCCCACCCACTATTCCCTTCTCTCTCCTTCCCAGCCATGCCAGGTATTTTTATTACCCGCCTGGCCCTGGAAAGCCTGTGAGGTTTCTAAAGATGGCTTTACATCTCTGTTCTCACTCCACAGCAGGCAGAAACTTAAAGTGGACAGTCTGACCCAGTCTCCAAACTGCTTTGTGTTCCTGGGCCCCGGGCAGCTGACAAAACCTAAACATGGACTGCTTTGGGATCCAACTGGGTCCTCCCTCAGGGTCCTTACTGGGGTGCCAGGGCCCAGGAACACACACCAGTTTGGAGACTGGGTCAGACCAGTGAGGTCCAGCTGTTGGAGCCTCTGTGGGACAGCCTATCGTGTTGGGGAGAAAGGTATGGAGTTGGAACCTGCCCTTTTCCCACATAAAAATTCAGCCACTCAAATGCTCCTTTGGCCAGATCAAATCTTCACATATGTGCTTTGTGTCCTGAGTTTCCAGAGATGTTGCCAAATAGAAAAGGGACCGAGACGGCACTGGTGTCCAGAGACTGCAACTCCCCATCAGGTCCCCATGCTGGGACTCCAGGGAGCTGATTCCCACAGACTTGCACGGGAATGGTGCTCTCTGGGGTTCTGAGGCCCTCTCTCCCTGTTTCTGAGCTTTGGTTTCCAAGCATTTGGGCTCTGCAGCCCCCTGGCCTTCTGGAGAATATGCTGTGTTCCCTGCTGCCATCTCGGGATCCCTACAGTGTCCCATGGGAGTGTCTCCTGCGTAGATCCTACTCTGGCTTCCTTTCACTGAGCGTATTGTGCCTCATCTATGACCCGGGTCTCCGTGCTCACATGACCTCAGTCTGCCTTCTCCTCAGCCCATGACCCACTGTCTCTCTCTGCACTGGAGAATCGTCCGTGGATGCTTCTCCTCCGTGGATTCCTGAACTCTGGAGAGAGGGCGGTACAGCAGCTAATCCAGATTACAGTTCACCAGCACTTTATTCTTAGCCACTGACCTGGAGGCCAGACCCTAGTAGCTTACATTGTTCACGCTAGAATAAAGTCAACTTCCGCCAGCTGTAAGTGAGGGATCCTGCTCCATCCCAAATGCTTCCGGATGCAGGCTGCTCAGCCGGTGCCAGTGCTGTGCCGGTGCCGATGCCGATGGAGCCTCAAAAGCTGCTGCCCCGCTTCCCCTTCCTCCTGTTTAGCTGGCATTCAAAGCTAGAAATCCTACCCCTGGGGCCAGAGCCTGTCTCATTCCCTGTTTCCTCCTCTCACCACATCCTTCTCCTGATGAATTCTTTACCTCCCTCAGAGAGAGTTGATCACTCCCTGCTCTGTGTTCCCACAGCTCTCCAGCAGGCTGCTATTATTGCACTTATCACATTGTATTACAGTTCGTTGTTTATGTGTCTTTCTGCCGCTCTGCTTTTAACACACTGAGGACAAGGGTAGTGTTTTCCCGGGCCCAGTACAATAGGAAGTCAATAAAGAGATACTGAATGAATAGGCCCGCTTGCTTGTTTGCTTGCTTTCTCTCTCTCTCTTTTCCTTTCTTTCTTTGCCATTGAATTGTGTCTTTCTCAGAGCTAGAGAAAAGCTCAAGGAAGGATGCGATGGGAGCAGAGAAGCCTCTCTGCTCCTCAGCTGGGGGGCTGTCAGCCTTGAGCTCCACAGTTCCAGACCAGGGGGTCTCAAACCTGCACGGATCACAATTACCTGGGGGGAGGGTTATGAAAACAGATCAGTGGGCCTGCCCCCAGAGTTTCTGATTCTGTTGGGCCGAGGGCCTGGCAATCTGCATTTCTAACCTGTTCCCAGTTGTCACTAAAGCTTTTGGCCTGGGGACCACACATTGAGGGTCACATTGTCCAAAGGTAAGGAGCATTCAGAATGGTTTAGAGGAGCCCTAAGGTTCTGAGAAGACACGAAGTTTCAGGGGTAAGGGGGACCTGAGGTTAGCTTCCCATGCTTAGGCCAAATATAACTTCCCTCAGAAACCCCAAGACCCACAGAGAGTCAGAAGCCTTGGGCAATGAGAGGAAAATGAAGATGGATTGGGCTCTGGCTCGGCGGAGACAAATCGAGCTGACGTCCTGACACAGGCGAATCACAAATGTGCAGAAGGAGCACGATGTGGCTTGAGACGCCATAGGGAGGCAGAGCCAGACAAATGACAGCAGGCTGAATGATAGAATAGAAGAAATGGGGACTTCGGCAAACTAAAAATCTTATTTGACTCCAAGTATGAGTAGACCAGCACAGAGAGAAAATGAAAAAGAAATCACGAATAAACAACCCCAACCGCTTTCTCTCCAGGCTGTGCTCCTGAAGAGGCAAGCACAGGAAGAGTCCCCAAGGAACGGAGGAACTGGGCTGAGGAGAGGGCTGCATTTTGGTTTGCTCTCCTTAGGAATCCTCCACTCAGGGCAGAATTATTCACTCCCTTGCTGCCCCCTTCCCCAAGCCTGTGATCCATGGGTTACATCAGTTTTTCTAAGGGACAAATCTAAGATCCACATTAGCGTTTTCCTCCACTATCTCTTGCTGTTGTGAATATGTCGAGAGGTTGCCCAGTACCTCAAGCTAAGACACATATTTGGAATTCAACTCCGCTCCCTTCATCCCCAGGGAAAACTGGTTTGTGAGTGCCCTGTCCGAGCCTGAACCGGCTGGGCTCCCCAGCGCTGAACTGTGGCTGCTTGCAGAGAGGAAGGCAGCTGAAAAACAACTCACAGAGACGACATGCAGCAGGTTAGGGCAGGGGCAAGCTTGCAGCTCAGACAAGCATGCGGTGCCATGGGGTTAAGGGGGGAAGTCGTTCGGAGCCAGAGTGGGTGGTTAAGGCCGACTGTGCTGCCGGAGTCGGAGTCGGAACACCCAGCCAGGAGGCCTTGCCCGGTAGTTCTGTGCAGGGTGGACTCCAAGCCCTCTGGGTGTCTCACCCGCAGAGACATCTTCCCCCAGCCTTACACCCAGCCTCCTCATCACCCAAAGAGGCTTCATTCTCTCTCCACCAGTGTTCTGGTCACTACAGCCAACTGTGTTCCCCTTTCACACACGCTGTGAGGACGCATAAAGGAGAGCAAGGAGCTAGGTACCAAACAGGTGAGAAGCTCACCGGATTCAGTGGGAGCCCCCAGCAAGCCCCGGAGAAGAGCCGGAGCTCGCAGACGCCTGGCAGAGACGGCTCAGCGTGTCCGCAGCACCTGGACCAAAGCCGGCCGGTCCGCCCAGGAGCCTCAGCAACGCGAACGGCTGGCGCTGTCAGACACGCTCCGAGCCCAGCCGACCGGATCCCTCAACGTGTTTGTCAGGCCCCCACTCTTCCAGACTCTTCTCTCGGCTCCGTTAAGGCCAGCGTCCCCCAAGCCTTCACCCCCACCTCCCGCACACCGGTATCTGGGTGGCTGGCACATGACTCTCCATCCTGTCCCCGTGACCGGACGGGAGCGAGAGACAGGAGCCGCATCCTCTCTCCCGGGCTCTCTGGGTCGGCCCGGACCCGGACCCTGACCCCGCGGTCCGCACGCGGCTGCACAATGCGCGCCGCCCCGCCGGCCGGGACAAAGCGGGCTGGGGCGCCGGCACCTACCTCCGAGCGGAGCGCCGGCCCCGCAGGCGGGAGAAGGGCGGGCGGGGGCGCACCGGTAGTCGCCGCGCCCGCAGCCGGGCCACGAGGGGCGGTTGCGGGCTGCAGCGGGTGGCCGGTGGGCGGCGGGACGCACGGCGGGCGGTGGGCGGGCGCTGTCACGGGGTGCTGGGGGCGCGCGGGGCCGGTGGCGGCAGGGCGCGTGGCGGCGCGCGGGCGCGAGCGGGGGGGACTGCGGCGCCGCGGAAAGAGGACAATAGCCTCCCCCTGCTGCAGGCCGCCGGCTCCCGCGGGAGGCCCGGGACCATCTGGAGCGGGCGGCCCCGCGGGGCTCCGGGCGGGGCCCGAATCACCCCCTCCCCGCCCGGCGCCATGGCAACCGCGGCCCCTCTCGGTTCTCCGCGAAGCTTCCTCGCCCGAGGTCGCTGACCTTCCCTGGGGCAAACGCGGTGGCGGCTCCGAGACCAGCTTCCAACCCCCTTCCCACCTTCCCTGCGGGTGGCCCCCATAACCCCGCCTTTCGGTGTTCGCCAGCCCTGGTCACCCCCAGGCCTTCTGCCACCCCCTCCCCCTCCCCGCCGCTTACCGGGCTGGGTCTCCGCAGTTCGCACACTCCACCTTGGTCCCTACTTCGATTTTCGTCCAAAATCTGTATCCCCTGGACACGCAATCCTTCCTTTAACAGCACTCACCGCCCAGAAGGCTTCTCAATCTTCAGCCTGCTTCCCTTTTCAAATTTTCCTCTTCGGGCTCCTCCAGTTCATCTCCCTTTAAACATTTCTTTCACCCATCCATCCCCTCTGTCTCCCGTCCTCCTTCAGGCAGGTAGGCCGGCTCTCTCCCCCAAAGCATCTCCATGGTACAAGTGGCGGAGACCCGCCTTCTCGCGATCAGATTCCCAGAACAGTCATCACTGCAGCTCCTCGAAGCTCCTTCTCAGCTCCTCATTTATCACAGAATTCCGGCCTACTCACTGCCTTAAGAGGCAGTGGGGGGTGGGGACGCACGTTGCTAGGCCTGGCACAGCTGACTCCTCGGTTAGCAACGTCTCAGTGGTCTAAGGGCTACGGTCATTAACTAAGTCTGAGGTGAGCTGCTATCCGCCTAGGAGAGAAAAGAATTGTGCCCAAGTAATAAAAAAGTTAGGAAGTGCCCTGTTCGTGCTAAACGTGTGTCTGATCTCCTGTGATCCCCACCCCCACCTACACTCTGGCTCCCAGAAATAGGTTCTGTTCTTCCAGACTGGGAAACTAAGCTCACAGATGAACTAGTAATAATAGCTTGGGCTTTGTACAGAGCAGTCTGAACTTAACCGTTAGGTTATACTGCCCATGAAGATGTGGACCTGTTTGTACCAGGGAAATGCCTGAAATGGCCCAGGTAACGGCAAGGTGAAGAATGGGCTTTGCCTGAATTATTGGGTTAAGGCTTTATTTATTTATGAGTAACAGAATTTTGGGATTTTGCTCCTTTCTGAAAAGATATGCATACTGAATCAAATATATAAGTAATTAAAGTAGTTTCTAGAAATGATTTTGGCAAGCAGAAATCATTTGGGTTGAACCCACTTACAAACATTTCCAAGGTTCCAAAAAGTCCTTTTACCAACCCTAACTACTTGTGTCGTCTCAACTGCCTGGCCTTGGTGTTCCGAGTCTCTAAAATGGGTCAGGGAGTTGCACTAAAAGATGACCTTGAAGTTCTCTTCCAGCTCTGATAATCTGATTCTAAGCTGCAGCAGTGATTCTACCACCAAATTGGAACTTGGTCCTTTGGGATGTACCTCACTATCAGCTGTCATCTATTTTTTACTTTTTTAAAAAAAGATTTTATTTATTTATTTTTAGACAGAGGGAAAGGGAGGGAGAAAGAGAGGGAGAGAATCATCAAGGTGTGGTTGCCTCTTGTGCACCTCCCACTGGGGACCTGGCCTGCAACCCAGGCCTGTGCCCTGACTGGGAATTGAACCAGCGACCCTTTGGTTCACAGGCCGGTGCTCAATACACTGAGCCACATCAGCCAGGACTTTACTTATTTTTTTAAGCAGTCATTTCTTTAGGCAACGGAATCAAAGAAGTGATAGCATAAGCTATAACTGTTCCCAGAGGCAGGAGTGAGTGTGTTCAGGGGTGAGGAGGGACTGAGGTGTGCTTTCGGTCATCAAAGACCCTCCATCAGGGATGTTAAAGCTGATGCTCTGATTTGCCAAAGGAGCCAGAACCCCCAGCCTCTGCTGCTGCACTGGTTCATGGGAACGGAGGGTCTCAACAGCAGCCTGTTAGATTGTGACCCAATTAGAAGATGAGAATATTAGGCTTTCTCATTAGCATCATAATAATATCTTCTGTGTAGTGAGCTCTCATTTTTCAGCATTTCATAATCCCTTAAAAAGCCTCCTAAGGTAAACATCATTGTCATTTTATTGACAAGAAACTGATGTTCAGACAGCTAAGTGAATGCCCAAGTTTACCAAGTTAGTTCACAATAGACACACCCAGTCTTCTGATTCCTCACATGTCCTTCCCCCTCTGCTAGAGAGGGGGTTTAGCAGCATAGGCAAAAGCATCCATTTTGGAGTCAGACTGCCTGGCTGTAAAACCTAGTTTTGCCACTAGCTGTTGACCTTGGGCAAGTTACTTAATCTCCCTGGAATTCTGTTTCCTCACCTGTAAAATGATATCATAATGTGGGGATCCAATGAGTTATTGCAAGTGAAGCACCAGGATAGTGCCTGGCGCATAGTGAGCACTCGACCAGTGTCAGCGATGATTACGTTGCCATGTTACCATTTTACCATGCTCTCCCCTGATTTGAGGACGACGTGTTCTCCATAAACAGAACACAGCTCACTTGCCTCAGCTCCGTTACCGAGTTGCTTTGGAAACTTGCTATTTTGCTCTGTAGTGCGTCAGGACAGGCAAGGATGAAGAAAACGCCTGCTTCCTTTTTACATAAGTTGCAACAGTAAATTAAATGATGTCCACCGGTTATGCTGAACGTCTCAGAGAATCCAGATTTTCTGCTTATGTTGCCAAGACTCATGGAAAGGTCTTGGTAGAATTTCCTGCCACCAAACCTACAGACGGAACGAAATTCTTAGCTCTTGTTCCTGTACCACGAAGAAGAGTCCCTCCTTGTGTCTGATTCTTCTGGCTCCTTCCCTAAGTCTCATCCCCTCCCACAACCTCACAGCTCGCATTCCTTCTGGTGAGCTCTCTCTTTTCTGGCTTCCTCCCATCAGCATTTAAATATGCTCAAGTACCTGCCAGCTTCAAAAATCAGTGAGAAACCTGGGTCCTCCTCCACAGTGCCCTTACTCTATGATCATAATCTTCATGAGTCATTCGGACTCATTGGCTCCACTTCCTTGCCTCCCATTTCATCAAATGTTTATCCAAAAACTATCTGGCTTATGTGCCGGGCACTGTGCTGGGGTCTGGGGAACTAATGATGAGTAAAATGGACACTGCCTCTGTCCTCTTGGAGTTTACAGTCCAGTGGGGCTGACAGACATTAATAAAATAGTAATCATAAAGTATATACAACATCTGTCCAGAAGGTATCCTGCCATGCAATATAAAAAATAGAGACATTTATTGAAGAAGATACAAGAAACATTGCACATAGGACAATGATGCCTCAGTCCCCTTCAGAGTAGGCACCTTGGGACCTCACACAGTTCTCCCAGTCACCGTCAGCAGCCCTGTAGTATTTTCCTGAATCTCATCGATGGTCTGAAATCTCTTCCCTTTCAAAGGTGATTTTAGTTTTGGGAAAAGCCAGAAGTCACAGGGTGCCAAATCTGGGCTGTAGGGGGGCTGAGTCACCTGGGTGATTTGATGTTTCACCAAAAGACTCTGCATGAGACGTGATGCATGAGCAGGTGCCTTGTTGTGAGGAAGCTGCCAATGACCAGTTGCCTATAGCTGCAGCCTTCTGAATCATCCAAATAGTTTCTGAGGAGGAATGTTCAAGCTTAATGCAAAATTTGATACAGATTCATTGCTCTACTTGCTCAGTCATTTTGAATGTGATGGCCACACAGTACGCATGCTCACTCAATGGCATCTGTCGCCCCCACTGACTAGTACAGTGAAGTCGTCATTGTTCACGCATGCACATTCCAGTCCACTCGCCTTGGCTGCCATATTACATTGATGTCATGCAAACTATTGTTATATCAGCAATGGTTGGACTTTTTCCAGACAGACCTCATATGTTCAGATTTATAATCATAAAGTATAATGAATGTTATGAGTGAAAAGTTCAGGATGCTATGTGAGAATATAACAGTGACTCATAACCTGGTGAGAGAGGTCAGATCATCTGAGTTAGATGTGAAATACGAGGGCACTAATCTGGCAGAGAAGGAAGAATAATAATAGCCATTACTGACATTAATTGGGAATTATCTTTCTAGCACTTTACACATTTCATTTAATTTCATTCTTGTCACAATTCTGAGAGATGAGGATTGAGCCCATTTTACAGAAGAGGGAATGGAGTTGTTGAGAGATGAAGGGCCCTGCCCGGCATCATTGAACCAGGCAAGGGGAGAGCTGGGATTTGAATCAGTTCAGACGGGCAGACATTTGAGGCATGTTCTCAGCCACAAGGACAGTGTGTGGACACCAGGCCTGATGCTGCAGAATGCCTGGTGCATGAGAGAAACAGGAAGAAGGGCAGTGGGAGGGAACACAGAGAGCAAGAGAGGATGCGTGGTGAATTCCTGCAGGGAAGAAAGGCATTTTTAAATTTTTCTGCAGAAGCTTCCCTTTAAATATCAAAAGATGGAACCTGATAAACTGAAAGCTCAGAATTTATGCCGCCAACTGTTGGATTGGAAAGAACATGTACCACAAGTTTCCCCTCCACACAGAAAATAGAATCCTTTTTGAGCTTGGAGTAGAATTGAAAAGGATTGAGAAAGGAGAGCAAGAGAGTTTGGATGCAGCTGTGGGGCTTTGTTTGCTGCCTCTGCCATCAAACCATTGTGGACAGAGGGGCTTATGCCCTATCATTCCTGGAACTGAGAGAAGGCGCGGCCTTTCAAAGTGCCCTGTGCTATCGGGGTACCGCCACTGAGTGCAAATGGCGCTGCCACCGGTGTAGGCACAGCGGCCCTAGGTGAATTCCTTCTCCTCACCACCTCTGGCCTTCTCACCCTCTCAGCCTGGCCCTCCTTGGCTCCTTGGCGTTGGCGGAAATCTGAAAAGTCCCTCAGTGCCCTGCCTGGAAGGAGTGTGAGAAAGGCCCGGAAACTGAAAGTCTGCAGTGGGGGTGGGGGAAGTGAGGGGTACCTGACCACGTGACAGGACAGGTGGAGGTTCAGTAGTCCTAGGAATTGCTCAGGTGGGAGCCGCCAAGCTCCCTATGAAGCAATTGCTTCGCTTTGTCTACACCAAGACCACAGGTTCCACTTGCCAGGGAACTCGGCTGCAGATGTAGCGGCCGTAGAGCCCTGTGGCCAAGGCCAAGTGAAGGAAGCTACTTTCATCAGTTAGGTAAGAGAGACAGAAGATGGCACTTGACCTTGATGCCCCTCCGCAATGGCAGAATGAAACACAAACCCTAAACTAGAACCCCATGAAGGGAGGGCAACAGGGAGGGGAACCCTAAGAGACTGCATATGCCACTTGAAATGATGGAGTTGTCCTGAGTTGGCACTTTTCAGGATTACCATTTTTTCTGCCATCGGTAGTAGAAACGGGGGCTGAAAGGCTAGGCTGAGAAATAAAGAACATTACATATGTCCTTACCCGAGTCTGTGACCGAGATGTAAATAAGCCTGCTGTACAAGTGAAGGCCAGAAAGGCCCGCTCACTCGGGGACTGCCAGTCTTTGCAAGGACAGACCTGACTTCCTGTGACTACTGTGGACCAGCTGGCCAGTGTGACGCCAGCTCAGGACATGATTTGCAAAGAATGATCATGTATTTGAAAGTGAAAGTCTGCAGATGAGCCAAGGCAGAGTCTGAAGCCAAATGGTGTGTTCTGATGGCAGGGTGTGGGGAGTGGGGAGTGGGCCTTGCCTGGAGCTCCCTTGCACAGTGTAGAAAAGTCTGGGGTTCTGGAGCCCTGAGGCCAGCTGGGGTTCTGAGCTGAGCAGTGTTGTGAGCGAACACTGCTGTTGACTAAACTGGAGAAAATGGGACTGCTTTGAGGACACCGAGGTATTACATCCATTTATCTTTGTCCAGCTTGGATTCAAAACAGCACTTATTTATGGACTGGCCCTCCAAAACTATTTTTAAGTTCCAACCTAAACACCATTAAAATCGGGGCCTAAAAACCCATTTGAATGGTTCCAACCCACCTAGGAGCAGGCTGGGATCAACCATGATTCTCAATACTTCCGATTTTAACCTGTCCATAATGAACCACCCCTTTCTTCTAAGAAGCTTATGCTGCAAACCCCTGATAATACACAGACCCCCTTAAAAAAAATGGCCGATCATAGCCACACACCTGAAATAAATCTGGGCATCTTCTGCTTAGTACTAATAGCTGAAGGGAAGTCTTTGGGGTTCATTGGTCACATTGCACCGGAAAATGTGAATTGTTCTGGGAAAACTACAGTGCTGGAACCCAAATGGTGTAGATTCAGTGTACGTCTTTGAAGCTATTGAAATTTTAGGTCAGTTTTCTGTATTGTGACCTAACTTACTCGTGCTGTGGGACTATTATTGTGCATCTGGTATTGGCATCTGAAACCTCCTGGTGGTTAGGAACAAGACTCTGGAATTTTATGGCCTTGTTGAAATTCTGGACCATTACATTCTAATTGTGTGACCTCGAACAAGTTACTTAATTTCTCTGAGCCTCGGTATTCTCATCTGTAAATAGGGA
The DNA here is from genome assembly GCA_007922815.1 of Macrotus californicus. Taxonomy (NCBI): domain Eukaryota; kingdom Metazoa; phylum Chordata; class Mammalia; order Chiroptera; family Phyllostomidae; genus Macrotus; species Macrotus californicus. The sequence goes on along the minus strand of VMDR010001378.1, from coordinate 30,062 downwards.
ATAATTTTATTTAAAATTTCTTTAAAGGATTTTATTTATTTTACTTTATTTTCAGAGAGAGGGGAAGGGAAGGAGAAAGAGAGGGAGAGAAATGTTGATGTGTGAGACAGACACCCGTCAGTTGCCTCTCGCACACCCCCAGCTGGGGACCTACCTGGCTGGCAACCCAGGCATGTGCCCGGACTGGAAATCAAACCGGCAACCCTTTGGTTCACAGGCCGGTACTCAGTCCACTGAGCCACATCAGCCAGGGCAATAGAGAATAATTTTAAAGAAGTAACTTGTGGTGAGAAATTAAATAATGCACGTCAGGTGCATGACGTCTAGTGCCAAACAAATGTTAGCTGTTGCTCTCATCATTATTGTACTTGTTTTGTATGTAGGCAAATCTTGCCTTAAGTAAAACATACAGGCATACCTTGGAGATATTGCGGGTCTGGTGCCATTCCAATGCAACAAGAAAAATATCACAATATAGTGAGTGAGTCGTAATCTTTTTTGCTGGTGGAGGGTCTTGCCTTCAATTTGTAAAAAACACAACACCCCTGAAGCGCTATAGAGTGAAGCACACCAAAATGAGGTGTGCCTGTAATGATGTATGAAAATCTAGATTTGCATAAAAGGTTGCTGGGGGAGGTTATTTGTATTACAGGTTCTCTTTTAAACAGCCATCTTCCCAGGGTGTCTAAAATGATTTGATTCACACAAAACTGGGGTTATACAATGTTTTGGGAACACAGCTATTGCATGAAATAGGGAGGTGAATTAGAACAGTGTTTCTCAACCTTAAATACACTAAAGATATTGTGCAAACTAGATTGATTCTCTGTCTTGGATACCAGGAAGACATGAGGAAGGAGGTAGAGGAAGGCTATTCAGGGGTGGGGAAAAAGAAAATGCATTGGAAAAAACATTGTTCCTCTCGTTGGGAAATACTAGATTAAGTGATTTCTAAGATTTCTTCTAATTTGAAGATTCTAACACTCTCAAATTGTTTCACAGATATTATTTTAACCATATTCCTGGGAGAATTTTCCTATTTTAGTTGTGGATAACTAGAACGTAACACCTGAAGTGAGTGGTAAAATGGGAAAAGAATTCAGACATCCTGACCCTTTTAGACTTTAGATCCCACAGCCTGTTTTCAACTGGTGAAAATGAAAGTTGGAGGAACAGCCCTGGCCAGGTGGCTCAGTTGGTTGGAAAGCTGTCTTGTACATCAAAAGGCTGGGGGTTCGATCCCCAGTCAGGGCACGTACCTAGGTTGCAGGTTTGATCCCCCCTTCGGGGCGAAATATGTTTCTCACATTGATGTTTTTCTCTCTCTCTCACTTCCTCTCTCTCTCTTAAAAAACCCCTCAGGTGAGGATTAAAAAAAAAATTGGGAAAAACAGAAGATAAAAGTGGCCTGAAAGCTAGGACAGGAAAATCAAGTCAACTTCAGAGATCAGTAAAAAATGAGCTCACCTGAGGTTCCACGTTACCAGCTTTGAAGGCAGTGCACCAGCATCCCTGGGGAGGAACTCAGAGTGCTGTGAGCATGCAACGACCGAACCAAGGCCAAACACGTGCAGCCAGTGTCCTTTCCGTGGGGTTCCAAGAAGACAGATCTTTGTCCCGTTAGCCTATTTGTCTTTCAGAGAAGTCGATCATCTGGCCTGTGGACCAGTGGGTTTACGTAGTCACATGTGACCAGATTACACTGCTGTTTCCACTCCCAAGTCTTCCACGCCACAAAGAGTACTTCCCTTCCAGTGGACTTGAGCTGACAGGACAAGTGCACCCGTCTAGAAAGAAGGGAAAGAGCCAATCACGAAGGGCAGAACCACCTTGTGATACAGACTTAACTGGTTATTCAGGAAGAGGAGAAACTGGACACTAACGGGAAAGGAGTGAAATCTCTTGGGCTGGCCCCAGAGCCTGCTGCTGGTGAAGAGAGCAGAGGCTCTGCGCAAAGGGTGATTGTCAGCCAGGAACAACAGGAAGCCGCCCAGAATCATCCTCGGTCATCTTAAGAAGGAGGGAGAAAATAGGGAATGGGGGCCAAGAAGAAAACACTCAAGTCACGCAGACTTTGGAAGTGTCCAGAGGGGATCTTTACTTTGCCCATAAATCTTAGAATAAAGAAGAACGAGTGCTGTAGTTGAAGAAATGGCACAAAAGTCAGCACCACCGTGACCTCCAGTAATCCCTAACCTGACATTCCTCTGCACAAGCAGCCTGTTTGACCCCTGATAGGAAAGTAGAGAGAGGTGAGTAGTGAAGCTGCCCCAGATTCTGTGCTCCAGGTGGAGAAGGCCTCGAGAAGGTGAAGGGATGAGCTAATCTGAGCTTCATGGCCCCATTTCCAAGGCTGTGATTAGTGGAGAGGCACACGGGACCTGCTCCATTTCAGGAAACCCGGTTATGGGAAGTGGTGGGGGGCAGACTTTGCTCAAGACCTGAGAGAGGCAGTTAACCCTTTCCTACTGTCTGTGTGGGAAACAGCCCCTTTTAACAGTCTCCCGGGGAGAGGGGGCAGAAACTCCTCAAATGGACTTTGTTTTGCTTCAACTTCATAAGGGGATATTTTTCTCCTGAGTTCCTGGGGTCCGTCTCTTCAGGCCCTTTGAATGCCCTAGGGCAGCCTGAGAACAAGGTAGGACCCAAGAAGGGTCTAGGAGTGGCAGACAGAGAAAGACACATTCAGCAGGGAAAGCCAGCTCACCAGTTCCTAAAACACCACTCTTGACCTGACAGCACTCCCCAGGGTGTTCTGGTTCCACTCAAACCGTGGGGTTTGTGTCAGAGTCGATCTGGGGCTCCACAGGTGGGGTCTCTTCTGGCCAGAGAGATTTCTTCTCAGAATAAACAGGTTGTCCAAAGCAGACAGGAAACACTAATCCAAATCCTGAGGTGAGTGAAGGAATGCAAGCAGAATCGGTACGCTGTGGATTCTGGCTCTGACATCCCATTGCTCTGAAGTTGAGGTCTGAGTAAAAAGAGGTTTAATAATGTGGAGTCAGCCCAATGGTATATTAGATACTAGACCTCAAACAGGTTGGGGGCACACATTGCTGGGTGAGAGAAGAGCTCCTTCAAGCCTTAGTTTGTGAGAGACGAGGGCATCTGAGTTCACTGGCTCCTTAGCTTTTGCATGGACGGGTTTGCTTCTCCTAGTAGTATTTCTGTCCCCATACTCTAGAAGTTTGAGACAAGCCATTAGGCAGGTCACATCCAGATGGGAGATGCACTGTGTAGCTGTGGGGGAGCCGAAAGAGGGGTTGAGAGATTTCTGTTTCAGGTTTTGGCTCTGCCATTCACAAGCTCAGTGTGATACGACCTCTTCTTGGAACCTCATCTTCATCATGTATAAAATGATAGCAACACCTCCTATACAAGGTTGGGAGGGTTACTTAAGATGAATAAGAAAAAGTGAAGGCCATTTAGCATGGAGTAGATGCCCACGAATGCCAAGTCTTCACCAAACCTTGCTTGGCTACAGGGGTTGTGCCGTGGGCATCCCGACAGCAGGCCCTTATATCAGAGGGTCGGTTCCTCCAGTCTGCCTACATCTGGGAGGGATGGGTGGGGAGCTGTGTCCCTGGCGACCTCTGTCAGGCTTCCCTGCCTCTAGGATGGTGCTGTTCGTTCCACTGCACGTTCACCCACAAGGCTTGCTCCAAGGACAAGGGCTGGAAGCCAGGATGACCAACTTATCTGAAGTACTTCCCACTGGCATCTCCACCCTTCGTTCCCAATGCCTTTCTCAAGGTGGGGCATTTTCTGCTGAGCCATGGGAAATATTTTAAAGAGCCACGCTCATCACCTTGGTTTCTCACCCATCAAACAGTGACAATAAGTTCTCTCTCACAAAATACTGCGAGAGTTAAACATTTCTATAAAGAGCCAGTGCTGACAATAGGAAGTCCTTCAATAAATGTTAGCTCTCTTCCCCTTGGCAACTACCCTTCCTAAAGGGGACACCTGAGAGAGAAGGGAGTGAAAGGGAGAGAAAGGCTCCAATGATTCCCCAAATGCCAGCTCATCAAAGCTGAGATGGTATTACGATGACTTTTCCAGAAATAAAAGCCACCTTTCTCCAACAGGTTTACCTGTGAGCAACTGAGCTGGGGGGAAGTGGTCAACAGCGCTGAGCTCAGACCCAAGAAAAGGTAGGATGCGGGTCTCAGTAGATTTGTTCTTTGGAGTAGCACCAAGGTTGTGCGCTGGACAGGCACTCTGCCAGCTCGCCCTGCCTGTTCTGTCCAATCCGGGCTTCTTGGAGCTGCGGTGAAAGAATTTTCCCTGAAGGAAAGCAGCCAACACCCTGTCCCACCCTTCACCTTGGGCAACTCTCTGCCAGGCAGGAACCTCTCACCAGTTTTCTTCTGGCTGCGAGATCATCCATTTAAACGGGCTCACCGCCATCCCCCCTCCCCCCCCACGCCCCCGGCCACGCCCCCGGCCACGCCCCTCCCTGAACTTGCCCGGAACCCTGCAGCTGGAGTCTGGAGGACTACCTTCCTTTCAGCTGGGAACACTCTGGGCAAAGCCCAGCGCTTCTCCTGCCAGCGGAGCCTAGGAAAGCCAGTTCCTGCCCTTGGTATATTCAGCAGAGTCGAACGTGGGGAGGGGCCTATTCCCTGGAGGCGAGGGTCCCCGTTCCAGGTCCTGCCTGGGCACCTTGGAATTAGGCTTGGTGACATGCTTGGGACAAGTTGCCAGTGAAAATACAGGACGCCCAGTTTTGAATTTCAAATGAACAAATAACTTTTTAAATATAAATTTGTGCCAAATATTGCACGGGATATACGTATGCTTAAGATTTTTTTTTTTTCTTTTTAAAATTTAATTCAAATTCAACTGTCCGTTTGCAGTTTTATTTGCTAAATCTGGGACCCAGGGGTAGGTCTCGGGCACTTGGGGCAGTCCCCACAGGAGGTGAGGCTGCTTGGCCGGGGGCTGGGGGGGGGGGGCGGGTCAAGAACCGGCTTGGGGTCCCGCACCAGCCGCTTCTCCCGGCTGAGGGCTGCACCTCAGCGGAACCGTGGGAAAAGCCTCTTTCGAGAGGAAGGAGGAGTCGTGGCCTGGCCTCATTCCTGCTCGCCTCCAGCCTCGCTCGCCGCCCGCGGGCTTTCCCTAGCCGGGCGCACACCCACCTGTCCGCCCACCGGCCGCGACGGCTCCGTGTGGTTGCCCACGGCTCCGGCAGGCCCGGGTGACTCGCGGCCTGGGGGGTGGGGGGCGGGGCTGCGCCGAGTGCGCAGGCGCGACGGGCCGGTGGGCGGGGCCGCACGTGGAGCGGCCGGGCGTGGGCGCGGGCGGAGTTCGAAGCCGGGGCTGGCACCCGGAGGCCGGGTGTCCGTGCTGCTCCTCGTGCAGAATGGAGGGGTCGGCCGTGGCCGTCTGTGAGGTGATGCCGGAAAGGGAGAGGAAGTAGAGGATAGTGTATGAGGAGACGGGCTTTGTGAGGAGACCGCGAAGTTTGGGCCGAGGGGTCTGGCGTTGCCTGAGGTGGCAAAGGAAGGATCAGGGATGATGATTCGGGGCCAGTCAGCCGGCCGCACGCGGGGTCGTGAGGAGCGGACGAGCCCCCGGGCGTGGGAGCGCTGAGGCCGTAAAGCTCGGGCCTCGTGGAGGGATTCTCACCCAGCGGAGAGAACGGGCCAAGACTGCTGCCCGCGGGAGGAGCTAGCGCCGCCCCCACTTCACCGCTGAGAAAACCGAGGTCCCGGAAGTGGCACTGTGGGCCCAACATTAGCCGACGCCCGGGGCAGAGCGGGGATGCCAGGATCGGGCCCCTCCGGAGCCGGGAGGGCAGCGGACCAACGCGATGGGCAGCCCTGGGGGGGCATCGGGACCGTTCCGTGCAAAACGGGAGGGCGGGGAAGGGATTGTAGGCCCTCGGGCCAAGCAAGGTGTGGGGCGGCTGCCTGGGTCCCGCCCCGGCCGCACCCCGCTCTGACCACGCCGCGGGCCCGAGATCGGTTCTGGCTCTGGAAGGCGGGCCCGATCACCGGGCACTACGTCACCACATTTGTTCATTCCTTACAGCCAGCACTTGCACAACCATTGCCCGGTTGCCTTAGCTCCTGGCCGTGCAAGGGATGCTGAGACAGATGAGATAGAACCGTGAGCCACACGGGGTTCCTGCTGCCTTAGTTCTCATCCGAGAAAGCTGGAGGGTTAGATTTCACAGAAACCAGGATAGAAGCCCGAGCTCGTTCCCCAACTGCCCTCTCGTTATGGGCGAGGAAACTGCGGGACAGTCTTCACAGAGGGAGCACGGAAAGTCAGAGGACGTGTGAGGGGAAGTGTTAGACTGCAGGCCTGCCTGGAACCTGTTTAGAAACTCTGGTGCAAATTAGGATCTTAGTTCTGAAGTTCTCTTGCTGAGATCTCCCTGCCTTTAAAAAAGGGGGAGGGGGTGATCAATTTCCCCATGGTACCTTAGTGTGGAAGTGAGAGTCTGCTTACATAAATAATAATGAAATTAAATACAACATACTTTATTTCTAATTTGTCTCATCAAGATTGAATGTTTTAAGCAGTCATCTTGGAGATCTGATCAACTTAAAATACTGTGTTCAATCTTTATTGCAGATGACCTTATTGGGAATAATAGGTAACATTTTTTTAAGCATTTACTGTATGCCAGGCACTGTGTTAAGCATTTTGCACGATCAGCAGCAGCCGTATGTGGTAGACCTGTTCTCATTTTTATGAACGAGGAAGCTGAGGTACAGACAAGTAACTTGCCCAAGGTCACGTGCTAGAATTAGGGGCATCGGGGTTCAAAAACAGGCATCCGACTCCAGAGCCAGTGCTCTTCCCTGGTCTCCTGACCTTCAGAAATGTCGATGTGATGAAAGTTAAAGATGATTCATAACTTAATGTTGGCTTTTATTTGGGAAGAAAAAAAGAAACAGGAAAAACAAACTCCCACTTAATTTTTCAAATTATTATTTCCAGATGAACTTCTCCTTTGAATAAAGCAGTTTAAAGCCTCCATTTCCTGTCTTGTCGGGCATTGTGTTGAATTTCACTGTCTCCTTCCTATGGCACCTCCCTAACCTACTTCTGTTTCGACACAATGCTTTGTTCTGACCAAATGTAAACCTGACATTTTGCAAACAAGAATATTGTTTTCTGAAATTAGAATTATTAACTATCACACAAGCTGATTTCCAAGATTTCTAAAGATTCTCTTTTCTTTGAATTGTGCCCTTTTCAGATTTTGAAATACGTAATAATTCACTGGAAGTGTGAAACCGCACAGGGAGCGTTGCTAGAAGGACAGCTAGTGATTTCCATAGAAGCATTAAGTTCTAAGCACCAGGCAAATACTCTTCATTGTGTAACAACTAGTAAGTGGAGGAAGAAAAAAAATGTTGATTTTCTATCTTTGTCATCATTTATGTTACAGTTTATTTTAAAAAATCAATTAGTCATAATCTTTTATCATGTTATCACTTCAGGGTTGTTCCATAGTTAAAAAACTTAAATGGTTATGTAATAAGTATCTGATGATAGATGTACAAATGTGTCATTCAGGAAAAGTGAGTAGACTCATCTTATCACAGGATTATTTATTTTACTGGCTCAAGGTAAAGTTGCTCAGAAACAATCTTACCCTTGCTCTTGGTTTTAACCTTCTTTCACAGCAAAATGATATCACATTGAATTTTATCGCCTTTTTCTTTCATGTCTACCCTTTGGTACTTGGAAAAGAGCCAAAAATAAAGGGAAAAAAATAACATGAATAGTGCATACTTTGACAATCATAACTTGCATGCAGTTAGTTTGAAAATACACATCTCTTCCATTCGGTGCCCATTCTTTTGTCATTTTTGCCTAAACTTTTGAGAGAAGCTGATGCATCAAGTGGCACTGAAACTAATTTCCTTGGACTTGTGAAGTGGTAACTTTTTTTACTTGTCTGGGTATTTGGGTGTGTGGACTTCTTGAAGGATACTTTGGAATGAAATTGTCCCATCAGTCTTAGAGGAGTCACCCTGGGTCCCAGTTGAGATGGGGTAGTACTTTAGGCTCTAGAAGACATTTTCTCAACTGAACTGGAATGACTTGTCTTCTCTGAGTGTGCCTAGCAGTAAACATCCTCAAAAGAGGGACAGTGGGTTGGTTTGCTTCTGTTCTACGTGCACTCCACTCTGGCTCGACAGAGGTCTGCCCATTCATGGGAGAGAGGGTTAGCTAAGTGGCTAGGGCAGTGTTGGTCTATATGTGGCTGCATTAGATTGTGCATCAATTGTAACCCTTAAGCTGTTGCCAAGGTGGCAAAGTTGATTTCATGCAAAGCAAAGGACTTGAGCTACAACAGCTTTTGGCAAGAAAACCAATTCCAGAGGTATGTTGGGCCTAATGGATTTCTTCAGCTCACCTAGTATAGGGGACGTTTCTCTTCTCTTTACTGTCTCTGATCTTTCTGTAATTACTTTCATATTTTTTTGGTAGGAGGAAAGGTGATATATGTTTCTCAGGAAACATTGCAACATTACAGAAGTATATATTATGGAAAGTGAGACTTCCGGCAATCTCACCCCTTGTGATAATTATTAAATAACATTAAATGTATATTCTTCTAGATTTTTAAAAATTCATATAGTCATCATCTCACCAGGTGGATAGAAAGCCAGATTGCCAGCCTTCTGGGACTAAGGGGTGAGAGGGGTGTTGGATATCCCAGCATTCAGTGTTCACGTTCTCTCAATCCATTTGTTTGTAGTCCAGCTTTGGTTTTCTTCTCAGTCCAGAGACCTGTGTTCTACCTTTTTAAGGAATGACCTCTCCCGTACTCCACCCCCACCAAAGTTAGGGAGGGCCAGTCCCTAGAATGCTTAATGGAGGAGGGAATCTAAACTAAAATGAATTTACTCCCTAGATTCATTATTTTTCATTTGACTCTTCTTATTTTAGCTCCTACCCAACCCCCACTTCCAGAAGTTCCTAGTCCTGCCATTCCCGAGTCTTTGGGGATTTTGTTGTACACTTTGGGTTGCTTTTTTGGCCTTCTCATTTTCTGGCTTATAATTCAGCTTGTCAGGTCTCCTAAATCCCACTAGTTCTGCTTTTCAGTTTCTAGAATTTTATTATAATTGTCTTTGTGTCTTATTCTCTATCCTTGTAATTTATTCCCTTAAAAAAAATCCCATTTCTATTGTTTTATTCAGGTTTCAGGGGGGATTAAAAGAGAGATGTGTGTTCAATCTGCCATCTTTACTTGAAAGTGTGATACAGTGTCTGTGGTCTGTAACAAAGGGCCACCAACTGAGTGTCTTAAAACAAAATAAATTTATTTTCTCACAGTTACGGAGGCTAGAAGTCCAAAATCAAGGTATCAGTAGATTCGGTTCCTTTTGGGGGGTCTGAGGGAAAAATCCATTTCATGACTCCTAACTTCTGGCAGGCCCTTGGTGTTTCTTGGCTTGTAGATGTATCCCTCTAGTCTCTCTGTCTTCCTGTGATCTCCTCCCCTGATTTAATATGTGCCTGTGTCTCCACGTGGCCTTCTTACAAAGGGTACCCCTGGGGTTTAGGGTCGCCCTAATCCAGTCCAGCCTCATCTCAACTAATGACGTCCACGAAGACCCTGTTTCCCAATAAGGTCATATTCATAAGTCCTGGGGCTTAGCTCTTTAAAGTCTGTTTTGGAGGCACAAAATTCAACTCACAACAAACCAGCAAATTTTGTTACTGGAGTGATTCACGCTGAGGAGCGGAGAGACGACTGTGTGGTTTCTTCCCATCAGTAACTGTTGAAGGCTTTACCCAGTACTACTCGTTGCAGGGTTCTCACAACGTGCACCCCAGGGTGTGTATATGAGTTATGAGAAAGGAGTCGTGTGGTCATCTGAATTTGGGAAATGCTGGTTAAAATCAAAGAGTTGCATTGTTTTCTTATTTTTTCTATTCCTATTTACATTCAACATTATTTGTATTAGTTTCAGGGGTACAGCCTAGGGGCTAGACCATCATACACTTGACAAAGTGGAATCTAAAGTTTCATTACTCTGAACCTTTACCATGCCAGCATGGACTGTGAATCGTTCAAAATGGGCTATATATGACATTTTCCAAACATATTTGACCACATAGCTCTTTAAATTTTTTTTTAAAGATTATCTTCTGTTCTATAGAGGAAATTTGGGGGGATGCTCTTGCTTTGAGAATGTGTTCTACAAATTGGTCTCTGCTGTCATCTTTGCATTTGAAGGACAGCACTGTAGCACAGAAGCAGGCGTATAGCTGAAAACGGGGTGGACAGGGGGTAGAGTGGTTGCTTTCTTTGAGCACGTGTGCCAAAAGTGACCCATTTCCAGCAACTGTTGACATGATACTTGTTAAAACTAAGAAAAGGTGTTAGAAGAAACAGTGTGACATGCAATTGAGAAAAATCATGGACCACTGCAAGACATACAGGTTTTGTTCTTTTTCTTGTTAATGTTCTAGCTCCTGACTGATCACTAGTATAGGCCTGCTGCCACCTGCCATCCCTTTCCCAAAGATCCACTCTCCTTTGAGTTTGGACCAGGGTATCCCTATGAGGAACACTAAGAAAAAAAAGGTGATTGTCTTGCCCTGGCTGGTGTGGCTCAGTGGATTGAATGCTGGCCAGAAAACACAAGGGTGGCCAGTTCGAATCCCAGTCAGGGTACGTGGGTTGTGGGCCAGGTCCCCAGTAGGGCGTGTGATGTATCTCTCACACAATGTTTTTCTCTCTCGTTCTCCCTCTCTTCCCCTCTCTCTAAAAATAAATACAATGTTTTTTAAACAGATGATTGTCTTTTATTAAATGTTCAATGCTACTTGAATTCATGCCTTTTGAAGCATGTACCAGATCATTGTCTAGATCATTCAAAACTGGAGATCTAGGGCATGGCTTATCCAGTAGAATTTTTTGTGATGACGGAAATGTTTTGCATCTGTGCTATTTAGTACAGAAGCCCTTGGCCACACCTGGCTACTGGGCACTTGAAATATGGCTAGCTAGTGTGACTGAGGAACTGAAGTTTTCACTTAATTTAGCTAAATTTAAATAGCCACTTGTAGTAAGTGGCTACTTTATTGGGCAGCACACCTTTAGAGTATGCTGTTGCCTCTCACTCTCATTCAGTGATTCTCAACCTTTTTCCTGCTTGGAGAGTACACATTTCTTGAGGGATAGACATATTTTTATTGGTTCTCATGGCCCGGATTCTTAGATTCGCAACTATCAAGTCACATTCCTCAGGGGGAGGGCACGTTCAATTTGGAAAAAAGCCTCCATGTGGTTCTCATCTTTTTTCCTTCTTAGGTGCCTACTTCTTCCCTCACCCTCTTTCCCTGAGGAATTATTGCTCCAAATGTTCTAATGTTCAGATTTAGAACTCTAGGTACAGAGAATTCTTAACTGATATTTTCTACTAAAGAGTAAATTGGTTAAAAGAGGGGCCAAAATGTTTAACTGAATCTTATACTGGGATATGGGTTATTGGTATGCTATTCTTTGGTTACTAGCTACATTTTTCAGGCTTCCTATAATCCTTTTCTACTAGGAATAGTAACATCCAAAGAGGCAGTCCTGGTATTGAATATAGCTGAAAAGACTTGCTATTTAGTCCCATCCCCAAGAAGTTATTCTACCCCCAAACAGTTATGGTAGCCTCATAATTTTTCTTTGGTGCCTCCATTTTTACTGAACTTCATTAGTAGTAGTCACCTTTTTGTATTTTTAAAGATTTTATTTATTTGGCCCTGGCTGGTGTGGCTTAGTGGATTGAGTGCCGGCCTGCGAACCAAAGGGTCACCGGTTTGATTCCCAGTCACACCACATGCCTGGGTTGCAGGCCAGGTCCCCAGTAGGGGGTGCAGGACAGGCAACCACCTGTCTGATTAAGAAACATCGATCAGTTGCCTCTCACACAACCCCAACCAGGGACCTGGCCTGCAACCCAGGCCTGTGCCCTGACCAGAATTGAACTGGTGACCTTTCGGTTTGTGGAACGACACCCAACCCACTGAGCCACACCAGTCAGGGCTGTGGTGGTCACCTTTTTTATGTTGTGTCTATACGCAGTGTTTTCAGGCTCCCATTTAATTCTTTAGATAAAATCAGTTTGTTTTATTTGTGATATTTGATTATTTATTTATTTATTTTTACAGTTACTTCTGCAGGAGGCATTTATGGTGGTTTGGTCTGCAAGACATTTCTAAAAGGTAAAGAATTACCCAATTTCCATGAGACTAAATCTGTTCTTGGCAATGAATTTGGTATTTTCTGAAACAGACTTATACTGAAAGCTAAGGTTGCTAGATTTAACAAATAAAGATGCAGAATGCTCACTTAAATTTGAACTTCAGATACACAGTGAATAATTGTTTTAGTTTGTTCCATTCAGTATGTGATCTGGCAATCCTACTGAAAAGCGATCTATAAAATTGTACAGATTCAGGCACGGAAAAGACCTAGGTCACTGTAACTTCTCTAATTACTCTTTATGCAGCCTCAGGAAAAATGTACCCAGATGTAAAATAAAATTCTTAGTGAAGTATTTGTTCTCAAAGAAGTAATGCATGGAAAATGCTTTTACCCATAAGTGATTTTGGCTACTATAAATATTGCTTTCACCATGCCAAAGTTGGTATGATTTAGGAGCTTTCAGTGATCTTGGGTTTTAGAAGTTCTTTCCTTTGACTTAAGAATGATCAAGCTGAAGGACATACATTTATTTTAAGGAGACTAATATAATCTGAGAGCTGTTGTGCTTTCATTTTCATCTGCTGTGATTGTGTGGGTTTATAAGTATTACCCAATAGGCCTGGCTTTTTCTGACAAATGGTTTATCTACAGATTTTACCAAATTATTTTTAAAAGAAAATTTCCCCAACTAAATCTGGAACGTAAGTAGATTGTGGTGGTTTCTTTTTAAATTTACATTTGTCATTGCTTTAAGAAAATGTGCTATATATTGAATATGGAAAAAACCAGAAAGCTACATTAGAAATGTATAATGTTATAAAATATATCCAAGATAGCATTGGATTTTATTTTAAAACAGTAATTTTAAAATAAAACAAAAAATAGAGATTTTTGTTCTCAGCTCCATAACAGATATTCTGTGGGAGCTTGGGTAAAATGCTCTCCCTGTAAAAATTAGCACAATGATTTACTGAGCATTTACCATGCACAGAACCTTGTACTCAACATGGAGGGTTACAGTGATCCAGAAGATCTAGTTGGTTTCTTCCCTTATGCCTATACGTAGAATATCTTAGTCATTTAATTCTCTTGCCTCCCAAAGCTTATGCCTGGAAGAATGAGAGAATCAGCTTATTTTCCTGGAGAGTTTGTTCCAATTGTAAGACTTTTGGGAAATCTAAATGCAACTTTAAGAATCATGAGTTGACTGAAAAATCATTGAATATATGTATCAATATTTAGTTCTCTTCTTTTTTGGATTATGCCCTTCAGATGATGCAAAGAATGGAAAGATCATTCCTAATGGCCCTGCTCCAATTAATGTGTGTGAAGGTGCTTTGAAAAAAAGGGGGTGTGTTGTGAACACTAGGGAGGAGGGTAGGAGTAGTTCCTGCAACATAAACCCATACTTCACATGCCTGTACAATCAGTGGTCTGATCATACATAATGTTACCTTTGGTTAGTGTTTGTGAAAGTGCTTTGAAAAAAGTGAAAAGCCATGTAAATACAGGGGAATGGTTTTATTATCACTGTTAATTCTAGAGAGAAGATACTGAGTTGCGTATAGTTTACGGAATAACCACCTGTTTATTATGTTAATACAGACGTTAGACTGTTTCATGGTGACTTCAATTGTTATTTAAAAGCTTGAGGTAATTGTATGCATGTTTATTTAATCTATCTTTATACTCTTGTAATAAAGTGGAGGTGACTTTTGTGCAAAGAGGAAGTACTGCTCATCAAGTACAAAGTAAAAATCCATTTAATCACATTTAGTAGCCGCCTTTAGCCTGTCTTCTCTTTGGGTGTTAGGTCTCTTAATACTACTAATCTCCACTCAGTAATGCTATTTATTTTTAGTAATTAGCAACAGAAATGACTCATTGAGACTCACAAAGGAAATTGTCCAAAATCAAAATTTGAATCCCTTAGCTTTCTCTGGGTTATGCATCACTCATTATGCTTTTATTTCTGTTGTTTACTTAGCATTCCTGTCACATGATTAGCAAGCTGCTTTAAACTGGTCCATTCACAAATCTTTGCCTTCTTTAATTAGCTCTGGTGGCTAGTTCATTAACCCTCAGATTTCTAGATGTAAAGAATTACATACCTATACAAAATCAATAGTATGCCTCTGAATTCAGTTTGTTAACTACGTTGTCTGCTTCATTGCTCAGTTGATTTCTCTCTGCCTAAAATAAGGTCTGACGTCTCTTCAGGGGAACTGTACACTGTAGAGGCATCCAAGGGCAGTTTTCTTTACTCTTCAAGCTATATTATCAGGGTTATATCAAGGTAATTTTTCTCTAGATCTAGAATACTTCAGATCAATTGCTATACAAACAGGCTCATATTTCTGGGTGTTTTATTTATGTTGGATTAATAAACAATAGCCAAAAAACCTTCTTATTTTCTTACCTCTCTAATGGTCTGTGTTCTCTTTTTTGTTCTCTTTCTTCTCTGGTCCTTAACTCTTTATACTTTTATACAGCACATCTTTACTGAACATCTGCTTTGTCACAGGAAGTCATAGGGAGAGGTAGCTCTGAAAGTACAGTGCGGTGCGAACTATAATGGAGGTGTGAATGTTCAAGGTGCTCATTTGGTAACTTAGAAGATATTTCCTGAAATTCAGTCACCAACACGTCTTTCTTCCCTTCATTATTCTGCACTATTATTGTACATTTACTTCAGGTAGCTATTCTGCTTTTAAGTCTCTAACTATCATTTCTATGCTGATGAAACTTACTTTTTTATATTATTAACATGTTTGGCTTTGATTGTCAATTAGACTGTTGTTCCCTTTGAGGGCTCCTCTGAAAAATCATGTGCAACATGTCTAAAAAGGCGCTCATTTTCTTGAAAACTGACTTGCTGTGTAAAACCTCCATTCTCATACTTCTGCAGGCTTAAAATTTTTGGCCGCCTTTGAGGGCTTCTCCATCTTCATTTCTCCATTATTTAATGTAATTAAAATTTTTGTTAATTCTGCTTTTTATACTATAGGGTTATTATATATTAAATTGTATATTAATTTAAACATAGCTTTATGTTCCTTCTGATTGCTTATTAGAATAAAATATCTCAGACCAGATTTGAGGTCCTCTGTCAACTAGAATAATCTTCTATACTTTGAAGGATGGTGCCCATCAAGATAGATAAATTCTTGTGTTTAAAAATTCTAATTACTTTATATTAATATATAGTATTCTGCATCATATACTTTTCTGTTTATGTAGAAATACATTTACATATTAATTTATTTATCCATTTATGTAGAACCACTTCTATCGTAAATATTTATTTGGTGAAACATGGTAGGTTTAGTTTGTCCTTCTTGCTCAGGTCTAGAGGCTAGAAGTAGAAGAGAATGAGGAGATGGGGGAATATACAATGAGCCATGTTTATAGGTCTCTATTTATTTTGCTGTTTCTTTCTTGCCTCCTCTACTCATTTGATTTATTTTTCAATATTTTAAAATATCTTTTCATTCCCATGTTTGTTGATATCTTTTTTAAAAAATTCAAAACACTAGATAAGAATACCAGCCCTTGAGCCCTGGCTGGTGTGGCTCAGTGGACTAAGTGCCAACCTGAGAACCAAAGGGTCGCCGGTTCAATTCCCATTCACACGCCCGGGTTGTGGGCCAGGTCCCCAGTAGAGGGTGTGTGAGAAGGAAAACACACATTGATGTTTCTCTCTTTCTCCTTCCCTTCCCCTCTGTCTAAAAATAAATAAATAAAGTCTTAAAAAAAAAAAAAAAAGAATACCAGCCCTTGAAAGTAGGAGAGATGGCCTTACTGTTGATAGGGGATGGCCTTACTGTTGATATGGTTATGACAATTCAGTTTTTGCTTTTTTTCTGTACTTCACACTTTTGGCATAATGGAGCCTTTTTTCTAATGGTTAGTTTTGTCGTCTTTGTTAATTTGTTGGGAAAGGAAATGAGGAGTTGTGCTTTCCATACGTTAGAGAGATTGACGGGTCCAGGCTTGCTCAACATTGATTGAGAAACTCACAATGGTAAACTCTTGGATGTCTGACTTCTTTTTAAATTTTTAAATCTGAGATTCTCATATTCAAAGGTTAAAAGTCTACTATAATTTTATATCTTATAAGATCAGTAACTTGACGGCTCCGCACGTATCTAGCACTTTTTCTCCCAGGAGTTCCTTTTGCAGACATGATCTCATTCATTCTTGAGAGGCAGGTCAGACTTCAGTGTTGTCACCATTTGCTGCTTCAGAAATAAGGAAACAGACTTACCTCAGCTTCGTATATTAGGGTTAGAAGTAAGGAAGAGTTTGTGGACTCTCCTAGGTCATCGGTTACCCTGTAAATCACACTTAATCTTCTAGCTTTTGATGTGTTCTAAACAATCTCCTGCTGCCACATTTTCATAATACATGTCGAGATTTTATAAAGAGAACTGAAGATCAAAAGTTAAAATAAATGAATTAATCTTCTTTTGTTTCCTGAATATTTCTTTATCCCTTTCCCTATTAAGTTTATCTAATCATACTTCTCTATGGAAAATACATTCAAGATTTGATGGTTGATACCTGGTCAGGATGCATATCGAAGGCAACTGATCAATGTTCCTCCTTACCTCTCTCTCCTCTTCCTCCTCCTTTCTCCCTTCCTTCCTCTTTCTCTCAAATCAATAGACATATCCGGGTGAGGATTAAAAAAATAACAAACATATGCCTGGGCTGGTGGCTCAGTTGGTTGAAATGTTGTCCCTGTACACCCCAAAAGGTTGCGGGTTCGATCCCCGGTCAGGGCACATACCTAGGTTGTGGGTTTGATCCCAGGTTGAGTCGTGTATGGAAGGCAATTGATCAATGTTTCTTTCTCACATCAGTGTTTGTCTTTGGCTCTCTCTCTCCCCCTTGTCAGAAGATTGGTGTAAGGCATCCTGGTTCAGTGCCAAGTTCATTAAACTTCAGTGTTACATAACCTTGCTGCCATATTATCCTGGGCTTTGTGACTGAATTCAAAAACTAATGGCAAGAAAAATGTTATTCACTAAGATTGGTAGTTAGAACTTGATCTTGGTAATGTCCATACTTTTTGAGATGGTTAAAGCTTTATTAGGTATGTAGTATGAATGCTTTAGGAGAAAGTTGTGCCATTATTTTGGGGTATAGCTTATTGTTATTACATTTTTAAAGTTGGGCTCAGTGCTAACATTGTCAACCTCATTTACGGGTAGAACGTGCAGAGACTGAGATACCTATTTTTAGTCACATTAGGTTCTGCTTCATAAAACTGTAGAGAGGAAATAAGGGATGGAATGTTATAAAATGGGAAATTTGTTTTTTCCTTTTCGTAATATGAGTGCCAGGGTGCAGAAAGGAAGAATGGTGGCGATACCTGGAGGTCTCTTTGGTGATGATGACCCAGGACTCATTGACCCCTTGTGGGAAGACAGTTGAGTCAATACATGTAAATACACCAAGTGGTTAATTTATGAATTAAAGTAACAAGGTGTGCCTTTTTGGTTAAAGATGACCTTAATAAACAACATACTGTATTGGGTAAATGCCAGAGAGGGTCATTCTTGAATTTTTCTGCCTTTGGTCCTAAATAAGCTCGCTTACTGGGTTTATGTTTATTAAATAATGAATTTATTTATTAAAAATACAAGAATATCAGATAGAGCTATCAGCTCTAAAGATTTTTGGCATTGGATATGACCTTGTGGAAATTAACTGAAAACACAAATGATTTAACAAATGGGAAAAATTGAAAACATGAGATTAAATGTCTTAACTCTATAATGTAATTCTAAACGTTCAAGCAGTTTGCTGATGCATAGCTATTTCCAGTCATAGTTCAAATTTTGCAGATAATCTTTTCATCAGGGAAAAGCCTTCTTGGCTCTTAAGTTTAATAAACAGTTCCAGAAATTCTGGTGCTTATCCAAACTGCTTGTTCTATTTTGTCGCCATTTCTTCTCACACAGAAATGCAATCTACACTGCCTGGATTCTCTGCCAAACTGGACTGGACTTCGGAGGAAGCCAGCAATTCTCAGGACGTATCAAGGGTAACACCTTTCCAGATGACTTTTGAGGTAGGTTTTGTTGTACATCTATAAATCACCGATGTTTTGATTCTTATTTTTGTACAAATCTAATAACAGGAAAGAAAAGCCTAGGTACATCATAGTTTCAAGTTAAAGTGAAATAAAATTTTGACTTCCAAACTTCCCCGCACAGATTTTAAATCACCTGGGAGCTTCCAAAACACTAATATTTGTGTACCACTCCAAAAGGTTCTGGTTTAATTAGTCTAGGATGTTGGATTAGTCTGCATGAGCTGCCATAAAAAATACCACAGGTTGGGTGGCTTAAACAACAGAAATTTATTTTCTAAGATCAAAGTGCCTTGTCACTGTTTCTTCCCATGGTCTTTCCTCTGTACATATCTGGAGAGGGCTGTCTGGTTTCTCTTCCTCTTCTTGTGAGGATACCAGCTCTATCAAATTAAGGGCCCTACCCTGATGACCTCGTTTACGCTTCATTACATCCTTCAGGCCCCACCTCCAGATACAGTCAAATACAGGCTAGGCTTCAACATGTGGATTTTGAGGGGTGCAATTCAGTCCATAACAGGTGTCACCTGGGCTTTGTAATATGTTAAAAATCCCAGTGATTCCTAATTTGAAGGTACGTTTGAGTACCACTGAAACACGCCATTATTTAAATTTGGATCTCCTGAAAAAGAAAATAAAAATGGATTCTCAGTGCAGATCCTATTTGGATACATTTTTTTATGTTGGTTTACAGATTTTTATTGATTTATTTGTAGCCCAGATTTGTGAATGACAGCTGAATTCTACATTTCCTTTAACAATTATCCAATCCTCTATCTTTCCTTCCTTTGAGTTGGTAGAGACATAAAGAATTAGAGTACCTTCAGCATTCTCCCAAGAAACGTTTAGGAGGCCTTCTCCATATCTGAACGATTATATGCTCCTTGTAAAAGAAATGGGGACAACAGATACCCCCTGGCTGTGCCTTATCTTATTTAGGGGAACTGAAGGGTAAACAATCTGGAGCAATTAATGGTTAGTCAGCTCTGAAACTATTAATGTGAAATAGCAATAACAAAGCTGATACCAGTGAACCAAGGAAAGCAGTTCTAGAAAAGGAGAGAGAGCAGGTGCTTTAGCCAGTCTGGACAAACAATGATAATTCTTATACCTAACGTTTGTATGTTATTTAAGCCTCCTGAAAACTATGAAGTGGGTAGGACAAGGATTATCACCCTGTTTTACAGACAGGAAAACTGAGATTCAGGATCTGAATGACTTTCTGAAGGCCCTACAAAAGTTAAGTGATAGCATTGCAACCAGTCTTACTCATTAATCAATGCTATTCCAGTATCCATTCATTCGGAAACTTGTTTTGTTCAAGTCGGCCTCACTGCACTAGAAGGTACGGAGTTCCAAAACACATTACTTGATCCCAAGGAACTTGGAATCTAAAGGAAAAGGTAGACAAACAATAATTCAACACAGTGTAATATGTCTCATGGGAAAGGTCAGCACTGACTGCTGTGATAAGGAAGAAAGGTACCTAGCCCTGGGGGAAGGGGTCAAGATCTAGAGGTCTCTCTTTATTGTTTTAAGAGAATAAAGTTTTGATTCACTCTTCAAGAAAGGAGAGGGACATAGTGTGGAGAGAACCACCAGCCTAGAGGTCTGGATGAGGCTGAAAAACAGTTTTTCTGGATATAAGGGGTCCAGAAACTTGAAAGGATAGGAAGTTGTCATCAGAGTGTTACAGTTTCCCTTGTTTTGTTTGTTTCCCATTAAAGCAGTGTTTCTCTCAGGAAAGTCAAATCAAGACGAGCATTTAGAACATGGATAATTTCACTTAATCACGGTAGCCCTGTTAACGTCTTGCTTTTCACATAAGAGCAGACCTTTCAGTGTAAGCTTTCCAGCGCTGTGCAGTTCCAAGCTGTGGCTGTGGAAATAGGTGGACGGAAATGAGCAGAAGTAGAGATCATTGGAGCTGAGGAGGCCAGGGAATTGCGAGACTAAGTTGTTGCCTAGACTGGTCAACTACTTGGATGTGGAAGTCAGTCAAGGTGATGGCAGGACTTGGAGTGGGGAGGAGAGTCTAGTAGCCGGGAGTCAGCTGGTGACGGATGAAGAAAGTCTGTGAAAGATTAGTGTGCCCTCAGAGGAACAAGGGTTTCCTGGAAGCACTTGTTCCATTATGTCTCGTTGTCTCTGGTACTGGGCAACTACTTGAAAGATATCTGAATGAAGAGAGTGAGAGGAGAAAAAGAGGGGATTGTGAAAGATTTCATTATATACACCTCACCTGGGGAGAAGGCTCAAGTAGCAAGATTCATAGCAGATATGCAGGAAAAAGCTGTAAGAAACGCCGGCCAGGTGGCCGAGTTAGAGCCATCGTCCTGGTACGCCAAGGTTGCAGATTTGATCCATCCCTGCTCAGGGCACACACGAGACTCAATCAATGAATGTATAAATAAGTGGAACGACAAATCCATCTCTCTCTCTCTCCCTGCCACCGCCTTTTCCTCTCTCTAAAATCATTTTTTTAAAAGATTTTACTTATTTATTTTTAGAGAGAAGGGTAGGGAGGGAGAGAGAGGGAGAGAAACATCAGTGTGTGGTTGCTTCTCATGCACTCCCTGCTGGGGACCTGGCCTGCAACCCAGGCATGTGCCCCGACTGGGAATCGAACCACAACCCTTTGGTTTGCAGGCCCGCGCTCAATCCACTGAGCCACACCAGCCAGGGCTAAAATCAATTCTTTTAAAAAGCTATAATAAATGACCCACTGCTTTGGGCACGTGAGGAGAGCTAATCTCAGGGAAGACCGAGGAATGCTTCATTTAGGAGAGAAGCTGGGGGTTCCAGTTACGCTGGGTCAGTCCTGCACCCTGGGGTTCTTGGGCTGGGTGACGTGTCCTTCCAAAACCAGTTTGGTTTTACAAGATCTTGACATCTCGATCCATTTTTATATTTATTTTTTGCCATAATACTAAATGATAAAGTGGGTAAAGATATACATATATGCATACAAACATATCTCTATTGATCTCTGTATTTATCTATCTATTATCTGCTGGTTTCAAGAGACAGACACACTTTCTCCTAGAAAATCATGTAAGGCCCCTGACTGCGTAAGGTTGTTTTTCAAAATATCAAGCAGTTCCCACATTCTATTGTATAAGTAGACTTGTTTCTAAAGGTGAAGGCTGAAACATATAATTCAATAGTGGTTTCTGCTGCCCAGGGCTGGCAGCATCTCTTTTTTCCTAATGACACGTAAGTAAATTCACGGGTTCCGGAGGTATGTCAGGCTAGGGTACTGGGTTTCTAACACCCAATTATAAAAGGCTGTAAAAGACACTGCACTCTGTCAGAGTGTGTCTGGCTGTCTGTTGGTCTCAATCATTTATGAGTAGATCTTAAAAGAAGCAATTTGCTTTGTGTTAACTACCCTCTACTGACCTGACATTAGGTCTCTTAACTTCTCAGTCTGGACTAGGTTCCAGTCCTTGTATTTTTTAGCATCTCTTACATATCTAAATCATGATACTGTTTACATTATTATGAAATTGATTTATTTGTATTTCTCTTCTCGTTAACTGTGAACTCTTCAGATTGAGATTGTTTTATTTATCTCTGTAGGCCCCGGTACATAATAAGCAACAGTAAGTGCACATGAGTGAATAAATACATACATGCAGTAGTTGTATGTAAGCATTGTCCATCAGGATCTGTAAAAAATAGTGATAGATCATGGAATACCTGATTCAGATAGCTATATGCATAGGAAACGAACCTTCTTTGGAGAGGCAGCATGCATAGCGGAGCGCGGGGTTTAGAGTTGCTCGGATCTGGGTTTGAATCCCAGTTCTTCCACGTAACTAGCTGTGTGGGACCTTAGGCCAATTAGTGGGCTTATTTGGTCTCATTGTCCTCATCAGTAAAAGGGGGATATGTCCTGCTTGCCTGTAAACTGCTTGTCACATGGCAGGTGTTCCGTGGACGGTAGCTCTCCTCATTTTTAACTGCGGCCCTGCGCTGGCGGCTGCTCGGGGAACTTGCACGTACTTGGTTGCCTTGCTGCTGGATCTGATCAGCGCTCTCTGTGATGCACCCTGTAACCGCCAAGGGCACAGAAGTTGGAGACTGCTCCAGGAAGTTGTTTTGGAAGAGTGTTAAGTACAGAAAACGCTTTTAAGAGACCATTGCTTTTCTGTTTGAACCTTTTATAATACAAATTTTTACATGAAGGGTGTGACTGTAACGTGTGCTGCAGCTACCACCTAGTTACCGCTATTTATGTGTATGAATAATCCTGGATTTCTTTCCAGAATTTTCTAATAATTCTCATTCATTTTTCTAATATTTTTTCTAATAATTTTGTTTTCTTCTAATTATCCCCACCCATCACACAGTTCTTGATTGCTTTTTCAGTGTATTTATAAAAAGTATTACAGTGAATTCTTTATTAGCTATTTATGTTTCTCTTTATTGTATTATGAGATTTTTGAGGTTATACCTTTTTCTTTTTCTTCAATACGTATTCTGTATTCTCCGAGTCATCAGTAAGATCTTACTGATTTTTCCGACTGTTTCTTCTTCTCATTCTCTTGGACTTCTCCCTTTTCTAGGAGACTTATTCTGACTTTCGGGAACTATATTAAATATAGGGAGTTAGTACAGGGAGGTGGTCAATACTAAAGCTTTGGAACCAAATTAGGTATCCTTGGGAAAGTTTTTAACCTTTTTGGGACTCCCTTTTTTATCCAGAAAACGTGAGTTATAGGTACTTAATAGGGTTTTTGTGAGTGGTAATGAAGTAATAAGTAAGATACCTTAGCACCATTCCTGGAATAGAGAAAGCCATTATTGGATGGTAAGTCTTATTATTTTTGTAAGGAGGTGTCAGGGTATATTGGAAAGAGCAAGGACAATTGGTTTTCAGTAGACTTAGGGTCAAATTCTGGCTCTGTCACTAAACAGCTTAGTGACCTCAGGCGAGTTGCCTAACTTCTCTGAGCCTCAGTTTGTTTTTGTTTTTAATCTACAAAGAAGGGTTAGTAAATACCTGCCTCCAGGATTGTTGCGAGGTAATGTATATAGAGCACCTGCATGATGCTTGCCGCGTAGTAGGCATTCAACAAGTGGTGTCTATATTGTTCCCATGTATATAACATACACTTTTAGATTGTTTGATCCTTAAAGTAGTTCTGTGAGGAAAAAGGGGTAAGTTTTATTCCTCTTTTGCTGATTAGGAAATAAGGTCCAGAGCAGGTAAGTGATTTTTTTTTACTCATGGATACCTAAGTAATCTTTACAGGGATAATGCTAGAACACAGATCTTCTGGCTTTTGAGCTTTTTGCTTTACAACTTTTTTCTAAAAATAAATGTTTGTAAGAATGAATTTACATTGAAAAATAGATTTCTTTCAGTGTCTGTTCCTTTGACTTCATTCATATATTTTTTTAAAGATTTTATTTATTTTCAGAGAAGGGGGAGGGATGCAGAAAGAGAGGAGAGAAACATTGATGCTGGAGAGGTATATTAAGATTGCCTCTCACATGCTCCCAGCGAGGGACCTGGCCCACAGCCCAGGCATGTGCCCTGACCGGCAGCCTCTTCAGTTTGCAGGCCAGCCCTCAGTCGCTCAATCCACTGAGCCACACTGGCCAGGGCCATGCATCTTCTTAATACAGATTGATCCGCATTCAGATGGTTGAGTTAAGACAGTTACTCTTCTCAGCTCCAGTTTGAATTAGT
The DNA here is from genome assembly GCA_007922815.1 of Macrotus californicus. Lineage (NCBI taxonomy): Eukaryota > Metazoa > Chordata > Mammalia > Chiroptera > Phyllostomidae > Macrotus > Macrotus californicus. The sequence continues at coordinate 6,080 of VMDR010001378.1, read as the reverse complement.
TTTAAATTTTTTCCAAAAGGTGGTTTTGAGATTGTAGGCTTTACTTTGATCATTGTTCACGTGTCTCCCGAAGTTCCATGAAATAAGTATTTTAACCAAAGAAAAGACAGCTTCTCATTCTCAGACCCAAAGATGTTTCCCTTCGATGTCTGCAAGGCTTTTGGGGGAGTTAACTTTTGTAGGAAGAAATACTGTAATTCAGTTCGTTTGGACTTTTGGGTTTGTGTATGTGTAGTGGATGTTGCGTTGTGTTGTCACAGGTTGATGAAGAGCCCGGGACGTTGATGACAGATAGGCTGGTTATAAAGAATTTTTTACGCAAGACCGTTATGGTGCACCCCAAGGTAAGCTGTTCCTTTAACAACAGAGGTTCTCTTATTTAGTCACATTCTCAAGGGACCTCTACTCTGTCAAATAGGGAAGGACCTGGTTAGTTTTCTTTTAATGACATGATTACAACTTTTAGTATTGAGCTGGTCTGGTTTCTGTGTCCCTGCAGCAGTCTTGGTATTGGCCATGTGACGTAGTTGGGAGCCCGTGGGTACAGAGAGCTCTCATTTGGGTTCTTACTTTCACGTCTTTACTGTTTTATTGTATCACTTTGGGCACCTCTTTTTCCTCCTCTGTGTTTCATTTTTCTGTTAAACCTGGATGATGAACCTTGTGGATTATCTCCTTTCCTAAAGTGACAGCAAGAGCAAATAAGGAAATTTTGATGAAGTACTTTGAACTTTTGAGAGCAAAATTTTTATTGTTATTTGCAGTTAGATATGTTTATAAAGAAGCACACAGCTAAGTGGGCTGTATAGCTTTCCCCTTTTTTTCTCTTGTGGCCTTCCTGCTTTTTTTGTTGTCAGCAGGGTTCAGTGCTTATTTTTCGTCAGTCACTATTCTAAGTGTTCTCCATGTACTTACTCACTCAACCCTCATACTGCCCCTCGTGAAACAGGTTTCACCATCACGCCCATTTCATAGCTGAGGAGACTGTGGCACACAGGCTCAGTAACTCTCAGGGCCAGGGTCTGAGCACACACCGCCTGGCTCTGGAGTCCCTTGTAACCCTTTATGTTGCATAGAAGGAAAAATGTAGGTTGAAGATAGGAAATAGTGAAATAAATTGGAGGGAAGACAAAAACATCAGATGGGACAGGGACGAAAAAACAAAGAAAAAAGCATGGAATGTTCCTTGTGTGATTAACAATGGAAAGAAGAGGGAGAAACATTGATAGTTCCTTTAAGAAGGGGAAAAAGATACATTGGGAGAACAGCAAAGGACAAAAGGGTAGATTTCCTGATAACTTGTGACTACTTGGAATCTTAGTGTTGGATGCGATATGCTGAAGATGCAGAATTTGAACACCGACAAGTGTCCATTATGTTTAGGGTTAGTGCAAGTGAAAGAAGGGAGATATAAAGAATATCTCCTCTAGGAATTGAGTGTAGAAGTTTTTAATATCTACCCTGGTTCATGTTAAATCTCACACCATTTATTTTGCAGATTAGATTTAATTTCAGTGTCAAGATGAATGGAGTCCTCTCTACGGAAATCTTTGGGTAAGTCCTTAAATCCACAGCTCTGCCGCTTTTCTCAGTCATTATTGTCCTATTTCCAGTCGGTTCAAAGATTGATTTATTGAGCCAAAGTCACTTTGAAACTAATATTCTGAGACCCCTGCACTTATTCTATGTTCATTTTTAATGATTAAATAGATTCATCTAAGCCTTTTACATCTTTCCCTTTCACTGGAGTGGGTAAACTTAAAATTTGTCATTTAGCTTTGGTTAATTGGTTACTGAATTCCAGTAATCTTTGGGGGTGGTAATAGTCATCTATCAAAATTTGTATCAGGCAGAAATTAGTATTAGAATCTTTGAGATATGGCTTAGTTTTTCTTTGCTTTGCAGGTCAGAGAATGAACCAACTTTGAACCTGTCAAATGGAATTGCCCTTGTCGTAAACTGTCAGCACTATATGAGGTGAAGGGGAGAGCGGCTCTGTCCCTCTCCGTGTTTTACTCTCCCATTCTGAGCAGGAATGTGGCAGAAACTGAAAATGGTCTCACTTGGCATTTCTGCCAGATGTCAGATACTCTGTCAGAAAAGTGAAAGTAAAACTCTTAAACACTTTGTACTGAAAACTATTATTATCCATGATTCCTTGAATATATTCCTTGAATATAGTCTGAGGACATGTTCTCTCTCCTCTCTATGCCTTATTTTCTCCTGTAAATGAAACAAAACATACCCTGCTAATTCCAATCCCATTTAGATATGAAAAGAGAGAACAGAATTTTTAAAAGGTTGCTTGAATTCTTGGTTAGAGAGGTACTGTAAATACAGAGGAATTCTTTGTGTATTATTGTTTGTGCGTCAGCATTTTGCATAGGTTTGGAAATCATCTCTCTCCCCACCTCCACTTTCTTCACGCTGTAAAAAAAAAAACCCGTGGAGGAGGTGGTGGACAGTATGGAATAGACAGAATCCTGTGCTACCTAACTACCACAGAATCCAAAGTGAACATGAATTCTAGCAAGAAAAAAACTTACTTATGCTTCAGGCCAGCTAATTTATTTTTATTCAGCAGTTTCTGCCTTCGTGCATGTGCTCTGAAACAGCGCTGGCAGGCATAGGCTCTTAACACTTGACGGGACTGCCCATGGTTTTTAAGTCTGTTTTCTTACGCGTGTCCAAAATTATGCCTCAGATCAGAATATTGTTTATTCTTTAATATTGCAGGCAACAAAACCACCTCTCCACATATTTCTTTGGTAATCTTCTAGTGTCCTCCATTCCTTGTAGGTAGACATCTTGTTATCGTAGGTGGTGGACACATTTCCCTGGGTGACATGATTAATTCAGAGAGAGAGGTAAAGGTCCATTAATAATTTATTTTGTGTTTAGAAAAGGGTGTTGGAGAGTAAGCAAATATTAAAGTTCACTAGATTCTTTCTAGGACAGAAAGGTGTCCTAATGTTTTCTCATTACTCCCATCAAATGGTAACCTCATCCTCTTTCAGGGAAAGGTGTAGTGTGTGTGTGTGGGCAGTCTTCTGAATATCATGAGGCCAGTTTTAGGTTATTTGTGATTAAGAACCCCCCTCACTTCTACTTCTACCATTCTGATCTTTGAATGAGCTTGGAAACTTCTCAGAGCCATTGAGTCATTTCAGTGGATGAAATATATTTTTGAGGATATAAAACTGCCACTTTTGGCAGTAAAAACAGGAGCCATGATACCATTCCTGAAATGCCAATTTGTCCACTCTGTCTATTCCCTGAGCGGGAATCACAAACTCCAACAAAACTGATATGGTGGGTTATATGGTTATGCATATGTTAGAGACTATAAGAGGAATTTTGAATGCCTTTTTAAAGAATTTCTTAAGAGGGAAAAAGATGAATTTGTCTTACCTGTTTTTTAACAGTAGACCACCACTTGGTTCAACTCAGTTACTCTGCAGCAGAATCCATCCTGTTCTAGGACATCCAGTAATGCTTCTCATCCCCAGTGACATGGCCAGCATGGGCTCGTTGGGAGAGCTGATGCTGACTCCAGCTGCCGCCGTGTGTCCCTGCCCGAAGATCTTTTCCAACCAGCTGAATAGGATTTCTTCAGTTTCCATATCCTTTTCATGACAGAATCCAGATAATTGTCTTTGAAAGTGAATTGTTATGTCCCTGTTTTAGAAAAGCCTTTGGCATATAAACTCTTTGTCTAGGAGCCAGTAGGGTTTGTATAAAAACAAAGATCCAATGTGAGAGCCAAGCTTGAGAATTTTTCCAAGAAACCAAAAACCATGGGATGTGCCACGTGTGCCACACTCTTCGTATTATCCCATATGACTGAAGCATGGAATGAATGGTGCGAGCGGGGAGATGAGGCTGGAAAAGCCATCCGGGGTTGAATGTGGTGGGTCTTGAGTGCTACACTAAGGAGTGCGAACTTTACTCTCTGTAGAGCGGGAAACCATGGAATGTTTTAGGAGTTTTGAGCAGCATTGTGCAAGATGGATGGGAGAGAGAAGTCAGTAATAACTAAGTACGTAAGTACGTGAACTGGGCAAGAGACATTGAGTGCCTGAATGACGAGAGTAATGATTATGGAAAGGAGAGACTGACAGGAATCAACATAGTGAAGTGATCAATTTATCGTTGGAGTAGGGAGAGATTAGGGGCAAGGAATGACTAAAATTGATATCGAGATTTCTATATCCAGAATAAGCATATCTATAGAGATAGAACTTTTTTAAAAAGAAGAATGGCTTACTCTAGGCCTAAAGTAGAAATGTACTAGACGAATTTGGTGTCTTGTTGGGCCAAAAGCGAGGAAGCTATCAAACACCCATGAGATTATGTCAGAAGGACTTACAGACTTCCACTTCAAGGTGTGATAGAATAGCAGGAACTGGATTTAACTCCCCACTTTGAACAACTGAAAGATGGACACGTTATATTAAACAATAGTTTCAATTTATGCACAACAGGTAGTGTGGGACATTGGATCTGGAAAGAGGCTACACAAAAAGTGAACCCTATGATTGCCCCACCGCACTTTCGAGAGAATTTCCGGGCTACAACACAGGGAGGGAATGCGGCTGGTGAATCTCTCTGAGTTGAGGAGGCAAAGTTTCCAGGGCAGGGAGGTTTAAATGAAACAAGTACTTGATAGGAGAGAGATGCATGGACACAGAGAGAGCATTAGACAGCGGAGAACCCTTAGAGTGTGCACGGAGCTGGAAATCATTTATGTTCTTATTAGGCGGGGAGGAAAGAAAACCTCATATTTCACAAGGCATCAAGGGTTTGCCTGAGTAGTAGGGAAAAATTAACCTTAAAATTAGCCTGTAGGCTTCTGTGATCCCACCTAATGAAGCTTAAAAGACCCAGAATGCTCAAACTGTTTCCAACTAACTCTATAGTATCCCAGAAAAAAATTCAAGAATGTTTACAGGATACAGACTATTCCACACCCAATAAGGTAAACTTCACAATGCTGAGCATCCAATAAAAAATTAATTGGCATACAAAACAATCAGGAAAATAGGATCCATAAGGAAGGGGAAAAACTTCAATCGACGGAAACCTACCTAGAAATTAAACAGATGATAGAATTAGTAAATAAGGACATTAATCCAAGTTTAACTGTATTCCTTATGTTCAAGAGAGGAAGATTGACTGTATTAAGAAAAAGACCCAAATTTAACTTGTAGAGATAAAAATTACTATAATTTTAGGACAGTCATACAATGTATGACATTAATTATAGATTTGTGCATTGTAGAGGAAGAGACAAGTGAACTCGAAGACATAGCATTAGAAACCACCTAAACTGAGAGAGCAAAAAGGACTTAAAAAAAGTGAACAGAACGTCAGTGAACTGTGGGATAACTTCAAGTGGCCTAATTCAGGAACGTGTAACTGGAGTCCCAAAGGGAAAGAGGGCAGATAAAATATCTGAGGAAATAATGTCCCCACATTTTCCAAATTTGATGAAAACTATAAACCAGCAGCTCTAAGAAGATTAATGAACCCTAAGCATAAGAAATAAGATGAAAATTATACCAAGACATGTCATAATCAAATTGCTCAAAGCCAGTAATAAATAAAATATCTTAAGAGCATCTGGAGATAAAAAGATTCATTTACACATAGAGGAACAAAGACAAGACTTACAGCAGATTTCTCCCTGGAAACAGTGTAAGCTAGAAGACAGTGGAGCCACATCTTTAAAGTAATGAAAGAAAAAAAGAAAACTGTTAACCTGGAATTCTATACCCAGAGAAAATATTTTTCACAAATGAAGGCAAAATAAAGTTTTTCAGATATACAAAAGACTTCATTACCAGCAGGCCTGTCTTAGAAGAAATGTTAAAGGAAGTCCTTCAGGCAGGAGGAAAATAATACCAGATGGAATTCTGGGCCCACTCAAATCAAGAGGAGCACTCGAAATAGTAACTATCTGGGTATATATGGAAGATTTTTGCCCAGTTTTTAAAATCTTAAAAGGTAATTGTTTAAAGCAAAAATTACAACAGCATAGAAGGCTTGTAACATATGTGGAAGTAAAGTGCCTGACAATT
>VMDR010001377.1:0-130431 GCA_007922815.1 Macrotus californicus | reverse complement strand
GTATGAATCATTTAAAACTTGTGTTCTTAGCAAAATTTTTACTGAAAATATATGTATATATAGTTGTACTCTGTAGTCTGTATTGATAGCTTTTTCTCTGTATACATCTATGTTTATAGATTATTCATGTGTAGCCTTAATCAATTTCTTCACTGCTACATAGTATTCCACAAAGGATATATCATATTTTTATGCCAATAGGTATTTACTTTGTTGTTTTTCTTCCTAGTAAAAGCAGTTGTTTAAAAATAAAAAATGCCTTGGCTGGTGTGGCTCAGTGGATTGAGTGCTGGTCTGCCAACCTAAAGGTTACCAGTTTGATTCCCAGTTAGGGCACATGCCTGGGGCACATGCCTGGGTTGCAGGCCAGGTCCCCAGTTGGGGACATGTAAAAAGCAGCAGATGGATGTTTATCTCACACATGTTTCTTTCCCTCTCTTTCTCCTTCCCTTCTCCTCTCTCTAAAAATGAACAAAATTAATCTTTAAAAAAAAAAGCAGTAGTGCTCTTATACCCCTAAACATAGCTTGTGCATGTATTAGCTAGGTGTGCGTTAGAACTGCCTGGTTACAGGGCAGGTACATATTCCACTCTCATATAGCTCAGGAAAGCGGTTTTCAGATCGACTGCACCACTTTGCATTCCCACAGGGAGACTTTCTGATTCTTGGTTTGGGGGGTTTCATCCACTGCTGTTGTCCTCACAGAGTGGGAACAAGGAAACAACCTTAGCTCTGTTATCATCTCCTCTTGTTGCCACAGATGCTAGTGTGGACCTTTATTTCCCTTTGGGTGAGTACAGACATTGTTTTAACTCTTTGCTGGGGCACTTACACACGAGAATAGCAATTTATATCAATAACCCGGTTTGGCAACATCTGCCAAGGTTGTCACACTCTGTGATTAAATGGCCATATGTGCCAGGGAACAGGAGGACAAATAGGGCTGTAATTAGGGCTTGCTATCTCCCCACCCACCACCCCCACCATCCTTAACTTAGAATAACCTTGCTTTTGTGTACTGATTTTTTAATGAAATTATTCCACTGAGAATGCCCGTTTCTGTTGGCATATAAAGTAAAACAACACTTTGTATGTGTGTTCCTCTATAATTACATAGGGTTCTGGTTGGGCAAAAAGTCTGGAGGCCCGTCTGGCTATGCAAAAGTCTAGAAACCTTTTGCCATTTTCCATGAAGCCATTGAGAGCCCTGACCAGAGGATGTGTGCCTACGTTAGACACTAACTGCTAAAGTGACAAGGAAGCACACTGCGTCACCACTGTGAAAGGACATTTCACCCAACGTCACCTGAGCACCCTTTAAATGCCACTGCCCCCAAGAAAGGCAGGTGGACAAAAACACACAGGAACTTTTCTTAACCCTGCAAGGAGTGATTGAAACACTATATTCATGTATATTTAAAAAGACCCTTAATGCATAGGATGGAAAAAACAAAACTCTTCTCATTTTGTTCCTGGTGTGACAGAGATGGATTATGGTTATGTAAGGCCTTGGCATGTTCCAAAAAAAAAACACACACACACCCTGAAAATATTTCCTCTAGATATGAAGCTGTACTAAATATGAAAACAAATATCTGAAAGATTTATTAGCATTTTAAAATTTGCTTACTGGTATATAAAATTGTAATCAGTTATACACAAGTTCTTTAACAAAAATAAAATATCAGAAATGACACAGGGAGCCCATGAATATTTCACCGCTAATCAAATGTAGTATATCTACCCACATATGAAATTTTCTTCCACGTGGAGATCCCTGCCATTCAATTGATAAGTGCTTGAAGAAGCAAGGCAATCTTAGGGCATATAGTTTTTAGTTCTGACTAAGGAAAAAGGAAAACTAATTTTTCTACATCCAAAAGATTCTCTTCCCCAGCCAATCAATTGCTTAATCTTTAGCGAAACAGAACTTAGACTGGGAATAGCTAGGACCTTGTACTACTCATTCTCACTTAAAAAAAAAAAAAAAGGGAAGTTTACTTGGATGTCATCATTCTTCAAGGTAAATACATTTTCGAAGGTGGTCACTGAAGTTCAACAGGGCACAGTAGATATTTTCCTCCCCAAAGCAGGGTCAAACTTTCCCCCATTCCCATTTAGTACATCATATCTAAGACGATTTGAGACCACAACACTTCACTAGAAGAAGTTCCACCACTTCTCAGAGGAAACACTGAGGAAATCGGGTCAGCAGCATTGGGGGGAGGGCGTGACGGAATCTCCATCCTTTACTAGTGTTTATGTGTGAAGTAGTAGCCTACTGGACGTCATAAATACCGTCCCGTGGACATTTTGAATAATGCAGGAGTAGTATAAGTAATTGGAAGTGCTTATATCCTGCCTTTAGACATTTCACTGCTCGTAGTTAAAATTGGTTGTCAAGTGTGGGCTCGGAGGACCGTGCAAGGTGCCCTATTCTGTCATGTGGTACATATTTAATGCTTGAAAGAACAGGGGAAGGGACACGTGCAGGAGAGGGAGAGAGAGAGAGAGAGCGAGCGAGCGAGCGCTGCCTGCTCGGTGCTTTGCACGCGCTTGAAGGAGGCTGGAGGTGGGACCCACGCAGCCTGGGCATCCACTGCCTTCCCGGGGCTGCAAGACTTTGCAAAAACATTGGGCGTCCTATTTGGCGACTGTTTTTGGCGCGGAGGCAGAGGCGGTCGGGGAAGCTGGGCTGGGGCGCTGCAGCGTTCCTGGCACCTTGGTGGCCTCCCTTTGTGTGCGTCTCCGCGTTGATTGCCTCCTTGCTTGGGCTGCTCGCTCGCTCGCTCTCTTTCCCCGCACGTTCTGCACCTGCCGGAGACAGTGTCAGGCTGCCAGGCAGCCAGGGCAAGCGCAGCGCAGCGCACTCGGCTGAGGACTGGAGTCATTTACATTGCTAGCACGTGGGGGCCGTGCGCTGTTGCCTCGGACTTCTCCAGTGTTCTCCCGGGGAGGAAACAGGAGGCACTTTGCAGCCGACAATGAAATCTTGGCAGCTAATTGCAGTCGTGGGAGATGCCCTTCAGGTAAGGGGAGAGAAGGCTCTAAACGCTGTCAGGGAAGGAGAGACAGAGAGGGAGAGGGAGGGATGGAGAGCAGGCAGCTTCTGCAGAGGCTTCCTGAAGCCCACTGACTCACGGGAGGGGGTGGAAGAGGGACGGGGACGGGGGCGGGCGACAGAGGGGAGGAGTGTGCAAATTGACATTTTTGGCTGCCTGTGGCAGAGGAGCCGCCGCCAGCCGCTGTCCAACGTGCACGCAGAGAGGGTGGCGGCTGCTGATTAAAATAGGGACCTGCCGGCGGATGGAATCCGGGAACAGCGAAGCCGCGATGGAAGGCTGTGGCTGCGTCCACAGCGCGTGAATGAGCCACGGTACGTAAGGCCACCCCGGGGACCGTGCAGGCTGGGCGCAGGGCTCGCCAGGGTGTACCCAGGGGCGCTGAGCGCCTGAGAAGGCGCGTTTGGAGTAACTGGGGAGTCCGGGGATAAATCGATCTTCTTTACCGGCTAGAAGTTCATGGGGAACTTCATTGCCCATGCTCATTGACTCCGTTTAACTTTATTTTTAGAGATGAATAAGCGTTTATAAGAAAAGGCGTAAAAGTCTCAGTAGGCTAGGCAAGGGCTTTGCAAATCTGCGCGGTTCTTTAAATGAGAGGTTGATGAAACCACTGGCCAGATGGGCCGTGCATTTGGAAAGTTGGCAGGCTCCCCGTTCCGATGGGCCGTGCGTGTGCGTGTGTGAATATGCACTGCATGTTTGTGTAAACATGTCTACCGTGCTAATTGCGCTGGTGTACCCTCTCCCCTCTGCTTTCCCTGGTGCTCAGAGAAGAGACCTGAAATGAACAACATTGAAGATGTTTTGACTGGAGAAATACGCTCTTGGCCATTTTATTAAAGGAAATAACAGTCGCCCCCTTGGACAGACCAAATGGGGGGATGTGCTCTGCCTTCCAAAGTGATGGGGTTAACTGGCAAGCATTTTAAAAATATGCAAAGTGTTGAAATCGACATTTATCAGCCTGGAAGAACCACCTAGAAGACTCAGTCTCAGGCTATCTTCCTAGCCATTATTTCAGATTACAGTGGAATTGGTGGTTTTGTGTAGTTTTGTTGACAAGAAAGCTGTGCCTGCACCCCCCCCCCCACACGCTTAATAGGGGCTCAATGGGAATTCTGAATCCAAAAGTTTTGTTGGTAAAATCATCTTAATAAAATGTTCATTAACTTACGTGCTACAAAGAGTCACTTTCTGCACATCTTTCGACAGCTCATTATTTACTCATTGTTTATACAGTTTAATTTGGGTCCCACAGAAATGAATGCAGTTTATAACGGAGGCAGTCAAAATGATTGTGTAATCCTCTTTATCTGGGTAGTTGGGTAGTAAATTGTTTGGTTTTAGATCAATATGTATCTTTGGAAATCCAAAGGGCAGGAGTATAAATGTGTTTATGAAATGAAGTAACTTACCTTTATGTTTCGCTGTGATTAAGTTTCAGAGGGTTGTTCTTCAAGTAAGTAAACTGAACTCAATCCGTGACAGGTGTTTACCACTGGCGTCTGTAGGGAATGCAGGCAGCATTCATGATTTTCATATAAGAAGCAGGATTTTTCAACTCTTGGCTGCCCACTCACACTCCCCACACATGCCAGTGATTCCTCCCTGTTCGAATACTCACAGATTGTGAAGAGAACATTGCTTCTCCGAAGAGTACAGGAAGTATTACCTGTGGGGGAAGCTTTCCTCCAGTCCTACATTTCTCTTCTCCCTCCCTCCCTTCTCTCTTTCTTTCCTCCCTTCCTTCTTTCCCTCTCTCCCACCCACCTATACAAAGCTTTCCCAATATCTTCTACTACAGTTTTATTTTAACACATGTTTTGCAGCCTGTTAGTTGGAACGTAATTTTTTTTCCCTTTTGATATTCTCTGCTCATGTACAAGAGATAATTAATATCAGGCAATCCACTGTACACTAATCTTATTTTGAAAAGTGAATATTTAAGCTTTTCATTTCATTTTAACCAAGCAAATAGACTCTTGGAGAATGCATTTACTACATGAAAAGAGCTGAATCTTTTCTGTTATTGCCAAGTGATTGGTTGTTACAACAGTGCACTTGGCCTGTTATAACCTTATTGGGCTAAGCCTATTTTTACGTTTGTCTGTTATTACCTTGTGCTGCAAAGTTTTATTTTCTCTCTTACCTTCCTTACTTTTAGACTCGGAATTCATTTTAATCTGTATTTACTTGGACTTGGTAGACGTAACCATCCACCTTGACCTGTGGGCCAGTGTATTTAAGTATCACAACAAGAGTTTATTCCTTTTTTTTTTCAATTTTTTTTCTCTCCCCATGAGTAGGACACAAAAATGGGAGTAGATTTCAGATAAAGGGCTGTTAGCAATAATTGTCTTCCTATAAATTATAGTTGTGAGATTTTGAGAATATGGTCGTATTTTGAGAATATTATATGAGAATCAGAAAACATATGCCTTACTGTTTTCTGTTTGATTACAGAGAATCCGGTTGGATGGGTCAATCTCACGCTAAATAACCATTACAATGTCCAGCAGAATATAATTTTTGTCCTGTTTTCTGTCTCAATTTATAATGTTTATATTACATTTTGACCAAAGTTGCAGTACCTGAGAAATAGAATGTGGTCCAAAAGAAGAAGAACATTTATTAAATAATAATATAACTTTATTATTATTAATTAAACTTTTATGTTTAATTCTTCGCTATTTTAAAAATATGTGTGTATTAGTTTCAAAGGTATCATGGAGGGGGTCGGAGTAAGTTCTTTGAAAGTAATTCTAAAGGCTTTAAAACAAAACTCAGTCGATGAGATTTTAATCCCCACCTTGTGTTGATTTTCCAACAAACATAAAAACAAACAGAGGAAAAAGCGTGGACCCTTAATGACTTGTGCACTTTGGGCTTTATTTAGTTGTAGATCAGGAAACTTCAGGATGTGGGGCTACATGAGATCTTTGTACATAATCCTGGGTGCACATTTTGTCCTTCTGTTTCTTTTCGTTCATTTTCATGCAGGGTGGAGTGTGTGCGTGTATTACCAACGATAGTAAACAGGAGCAAATAAGGGCATGGGGAATTTTTAATGATGCATTTTAATTTATTTGAATTAAATCGTATATAACAGAATAGCAGTCCTGGCAATTAGGTATTCATGCTGACCCCTCTGTTTGCATGGTACTAACAGAAATAAATACATCTTTTAAAAGTCAGCTTTTAGCTCATACTACTTGAGTTGGAAACCTTTATAATTAATTATTCAATAACAAGAATGTGTCAAACAGTTTTCAGGAGTGTTTCCTATTGATAGATATGAAGTTTATATGAAAAGTTGTATGTGTGTGAGGGGGAGAGGGGGTTGTGTGTGCCCAAAAAGCTGAAACAGCTTATGTCAGCTATAGAGACTCGTTTTTGATTCAGCAAAACTAGGTTACGAATTCAAGCAATTAAAAATGACAAAAAGCCCAATTTCACTGCCTAGATTAATACACTTCCAATTTTTCCTGCTCCATAAAATTTCAAAGTGTTCTTTCCGGTTAGGTGTGTGCATAACCTATAGGGTATCAGAAGGCCCCCATTTCACAGTTGCTTATGAAGTCTGAAGACTTTGATGTAGGGAAGGTAAATAAGATCAATTGGATGTTCTTAACACAATTTTGTATTTGCAAGTTCTCATGAAATTATTTCAGTTGGGTTTAAAGGAAGAGCAAGAAGAGCAGTTGTTAGTTCCCTCGCATTAATTGGTGATGAATAATTGTCCAGCTATTCCCAGTGTCATGGGGGCCAGTGATGTAACTGTAGCAGAAACAGTGCCTACACGCTCCAGGATGGCATGACGTTTTTTTGTTCTTACGTAATGGTGGGCATATTTGTTACTTTTTCTCTATGTCTATAGACCTGGAGTCTGGAATTCTGGATTCCTGTTTATCTCATTAGCCAAAGCTCATTGCTGTTTACACTGGGCCTTATTACTCGCAGAGAAATTAGCAGTCAGGACCAGCTGCACTGAATTCCCTGCAGTTGTTGGTTAGTTGGTTAAATTTTCTAGACCGGCTCGACAGACCTTGAACACACAAAGAGCGTGCACGCACAGATGCCGACTGTCAGGGAGCCTGTTCCTCAGCACAGTCTCCCGCACACTTTCAATCCAATGCTGAAAAACAGCCACCGCCACGTAAGTCAAGGTGGCCTGTGTGCCTGATGTCTGCTGGACAAAGAGGACCCCTTAAGGAACATACATTAGGAAGGCTGCGGCCAGCATTTCCTTTTCTCTTCATGATCATTCTGTATCTGCATTTGCCACCTGAATATTGGTATAATTCTTGGTTGTTTAATTGAAATCTCTACTCATGAGGATATCAGTTGCTTGTTTACTAATGAGATGAAAGTACCAGTTGTAGCTGTTATAGTTATTTGCATGTATAAATAGAGGCCTTCCACATTTATTATAATGATGAGGATGATGAAGGTTTTGTTGTGATCATGCCTCAACAGTAATAGGAATTACAATATGCTGCCCGGGCACTTGCTGCCTCTGTATTGGGCACTGGACAGGACCTTCACCATATTTTCTCTGGTCCTTTCCATGACTCTGGAAGGTAGGTATTGCTATGTGCAATTTAGAGACAAGGAAGTAATCTTCAAGGATTTTTACTATTAGAATAACAATTAGACTCCAGATTTTTCTGACTCCGATAAACCAAGATAGGACTGAAATGCACTCATCTGAATTTTAAAAGATACACAAAATTGGGTTTCAACAGATGCCCTAAGCCAGTGGTTCTCAACTGGGAACACTTCTATCACTTCCTTCTTCTCCAGGAACAAGATTTGGCAACATACCTGGTTGTCACCTTTGGGCAGGATGTGTTACTAGCATCCTACTGGGTAGAGACCACAAATACTGCTACATATCCTGGGATGCAAAGACAGCCTTCTAATCCCAAACAACAAAGAAGTACCCAGCCCATCAGGCTAGTAGTGCTGAGGTGGAGAAATTCTGCCCTATGTGATATCAGTGGTTCTATGACTAGTATATACATGGTCTGATTTTTCAAAATAGTGGACAAGGCACACAAATTTCAGTCATTAATTTTTAAAATCTCCACTTGCATACTGTGAATAGGATCATGCCACAAAATCAGAAAGTCCACATTTTCTTACAGTGCCTTTAAAATCGTACAGCTACCTACTTTGACATCTTTCCTTATAAATATCACATTGGTCATTGTGGTTTAAGTGCCTACTTTTCTTTGATTTACTCAGTGTTACCTCCGACAAGTTCTGGAAAACAAAATTTCTTTCCATGGTACTAATGTCAATAAAAGAGGAATGAAGAACATCACTAAATGAGTCATGGGACTGTCATTCTAAGAACATTTCTTCTTCCTCTTCAGTATACAAGCACCATTATTTTCTCCTTATCTTTAAGGGTTTGGCATGTGGGTTTATTTGCTTATTTACTTAATAAAGACTTAAACAGTGTTTCATATAGTTGTAAATGCTTTAAAATATTAATTCATTTAATCCTTAAAGCAAGTCTGGGGGTTGGTAGTGTTATTATTCACTTTCAACAGAGGAGAAAACCAAGGCCCAGATAAGTTGAGTTATTTGCCTAAGGCCACACAGCTTCTGAGGGGCAGAGCTGGGATATAAACCCCACAGTCTGTGCGCCTCACCACTTTGCCATGCTCTTTAATAAATTGACTTTCTAAATGCACAGAAGCATAACTGTTTATGTAATTTCTTCACTTGAGTTTTGAAACAAAAGACATTTTTAGTTTCATTTTGGCGTGGTTGATCAAGACCACTGCCTTAATCCTTTTTGAATTAGAGTGAATGATAATGCCCACAGTTGAATTTCTCACTACTTAACTACTTTCTAAAGTGCACTGAACCCGGGTCAGAAGGACTTGTGAATTCTCTTTATGCAATCACTTTCAACAACAAAACGGCCAAAGGAAAACAATAGTATTCAGAAGGGCATAATTACAAGATGAATGAGCTCTGTTTTATTCCCTACTTAATTGTGGTATTGGAAAACTAGAGAGAAATTATTCAGCTGAATCTCCTAAGGGGTCATCAAGAAACTTAACTCTTTGGTTTTCTGGCACTTTTAGAATTTTCTAGGAAGCCCAGTGTGGCCCGAACCAAGTAGGATATGGTGCATGTGGACATATCGATGGCCAGCTTGATCTTGCCAAAGCCAATTTGCTTATCTTCCCTCATTTAGACCATGGGAGTGACCATGCCTGGCTCATTCTCTGTTGGGTTTCCAGCATGTAGTAAAATCTATGAAGAGAAAAACAACTTGCACAGATTTTTAAATAGAGGTGCCAGTTTGACCCTTTGTTCTGCATTAGAAGAAGAAAAGAGCTTGCAAGTCTGCCATGAAACATGTATACATGATGGTTCAAGAAAAAACCAAGATGGGAGTGGAGTACCTCAATAAAATTCAGTTGAGTAAATAAATAAGTGGATGGAAGAATCTATAGTAAAAGTTTCTTATTAAGGTTATGATGGGTTTGTACTTTAAAAGAAAATATCTTGTATCTTGAATGCACAATATTGGAGGAACAGGAGGTTGTGGCCAGGAAAAGCACCAATGGGGCAGATGTCAGTTCCATGCCAACTGCCTCCTCAGCCTTCCGACTTAGGTGTACATTACTTACGTGTCGGCGCAAAACTCCTTGTGCATTGTCCCCCAAAACTTGAAGATCCAGAATCACAGAATGGACGGGCAAGGTATAGATGTTTTTCATGTGAGAGGAGAAGGGTCATGCCTATTGAGCAACTTTGGCCTGACCACCCAACAATGCCAAAGGCATAAAAAGGGGCTCTTGATCTACCTTCTCCCAACCCCAGAACAGTGCAGGAACTGAGCTGGAAGTGGATGTCTTACCGCTTTCCCTGTATATTTCAGCCCCAATGAACTCACATTTGTACAAAGAAAGCAAGGAAGGAATCCCATTTCAGAACTGTCAAAAGACTGATGCTGGATCCATTATCGTCAAATTTCTTTTCTTAATACAGTTCATCAAATTGGCTTTTGTGGAGTACCTATTCCGTCTAAGTGTTGGTTCAGGAAATGGTTTAAAATTAAACCAGAATTTGTGGTTCAGTGGTGAATAAATGGGAATGAACTCATATAGCTAAGACTATCTGATAAGTTCTATATGTGTTGTCTATTAGTCTACAGTGCTAAAATACATGTATCTTGCTTAATTGGCTAAAAGAAAAAAGAATAGGAAATTGGATTTAAAATAGCCATTTAAATTCCATATCCAGCGGAATTGGTTTCTAACATTTTCACATTTAATGTGAATCTGCTTTTTAAAATAAAGACAACCAGTGATAAACTTTGTGTGCCATTAAAAAGAGTGCATCCTACAAGGGGAAAATGGGCTTCTGCTGAGTCCTTATTATAAAATTTGCCCAGGGAGCTAAAGATGTAGTGTACATCAATGTTGTCAGTGGTTTAGGCTTCAACTTATGCTGCTGATAGAAAAGAAAAAACAAAACAAAACAGGTTTTGTTATAATGCACCAACTAATTGTACACTATATAGAATTATGCTTCATTATCATTACTACTGATACTATTGAGTGTTTGCAGTGTGCTAATATCTGGATACAAATGATTAAACTGAATGCTCCCAGAAGTCCTATAACGTGGATGTTCCTATTGTTCCTATCATGCCCATTTTTCATGGACAGGAGACTGAGACTTGAGGTGATTTTTCTAGGGTTGCTAACAACTATTGAGTAGAAAGATTGGTAATCAAATGTGAAACTTTATGACTTTATTTCCCTCTCTTTTTGACTCAAAGTCCCTAGAAACTTCGTTCTAACATTGGAAAAATGAATCTGACATAGATCAAAATTGTTTAGTCCTAGGAAGTCCCTGTGGTCCTCCTATTAGCATTAACCTTCTTACAATCATGGCAGAATATATGGATGGATGGATAAATGAATGGATGGAGGGATAGGTACACAGATAGACTGATACTAACACAGAAGGAAGCCTGCATATAGTTTGCAGAAAAAATGCAAATACCAGCAAATATGTGAAAATATGGTCATATATACAAATATATGTATATATGTGTGTACATATTTGTATATATGTGAATGTTCAGTCTGTATACATAAACGTTTCATATGTCACATTGGAAAACAATATGTTTGAGGAAATAGGCCTTTTGTACACTGTTGGAGAAAGTGTGGAATGATACATTCTATTGTGGAAGACAGTTTAGAAAATTTAATTTAAAAAACTGCATATCCCTTGCATCTCTAGAATTTATGTAGTTGCTCAAGGCTGTGCAAATACAAACAGGCTGCAGCACAGTGTGCATCAGGAAGAAAAAGTAGACCAAACTAACTGCCTAATAATAGGGGATTGGATGCTAAGAAGCATTCAAGGAATTAGGGGCGGCTGGGTTGACTGAGATGATGCCTGAAATGTTGTGAGTGATCAAGAGTCGAAATTTCAGAAAGGCATTCGGAAAACCTTGTTAGCGAACAAACATACCAATGTGAACATTTTATACACATGGTGAAGCTGCAAAAGACAACAAAGGGAGAGTTATCTTCGTAGATGCTGAGGAGTGTGACTAGGAAGGGAGCAGGGGTAAATGGAAGTTCTGCTTTTAAGATTATGCAAGATGAATGAGCTCTAGACATCCGCTGTACAACAGAATCCCTATAGTTAACAGCATGGTCTTATGCACTTACAAGTCGTTAAGAAGGTAGGTCTAATGTTCAGTGTTCTTAACACACACACACACACACACACACACACACACACACACACACACACCAGGGACACAAGGAGACTTTTGGAGGTGATGGATGTGTTTATTACCTTGATTGTGGTGGTAGTATCATGGATGGATGCCTATGTCCAAACTCATCCAATTATACACATTAAACATGTACAGTTATGTTGTATACCAATTATTCTTCAGTGAAGCTGTTAAAAAAAGATTATACCTCTAGTCATTTTTATTTTCAACACACAGGCTCTACTTAGATAATAAAAAAATATTTTGTTAAAAAAAAAAGCACTTCTTTTTTTCCTACAACCTGTGATCAGTCCATCACCCCAAGCTGACATAAATCAGCTTAGATATCAGCATAGATCCTGTGTGTTAGATGCAGGCAACCCAAATTGCTTTGAAAATGTGCTTAAGAGGGGCTTAAAGGAATTTTTTTTTAAAAAAGAATCCTAAAAGTTGTTTGATTTGAAATTGTGTGCTAAGATTTGGGGGTAGGTATATGCTCTGAAATGGTGTGGCTGACTGTTGGCAATTTCTGAAAATGATGAAGCCAAGTGTTAACTGTAATGGTTTGGCCACAGAGGAAACTGAAACTCTCTGGATGCTGCAGACACTTGTCATTCATCGGAGGCACCGCAAATCATGATCCTTATCCTCCCAGCTGTGCGTGTCTGTCAGGGACTGTGGGCTGCTAAAAGTTGTATACTATTATTTTTTTTATTCATCTCTGGGTCATTTCATCTTCCTGTGCAAGCCATGTGAATGGCTGTATAGGAAAATTGTATTTTGGGCTGCATTTCCCACTGTGAAGGATGTTTACTATATATTTATGAAAACACTGCAATAACAAAACCCTTTATACAGCCTTTCAATTTGCTGTAAGAGCAGATAAAATATTTTTATCTCGAACTGAACTTCATACCTTGGGAGATTCAGTGGGTCCGGCTCAGAATAATAAAACACTTCAGAGAGAGGCTGGCGCTGTTCAGATTGCTTCAGAAACCTGTGCGCTTCACTCGGCAGACCTCAGTTCCTTGAAACGTAGCAACGGAACACACAAAACCTAGAACTAATCAGCGTAGCTTAGGCATCATTACATAGAAAAAAAATAATGTTTATACTTATTAAATAGTTTCACAATGTGTCTAGA
Organism: Macrotus californicus; assembly: GCA_007922815.1. Lineage (NCBI taxonomy): Eukaryota > Metazoa > Chordata > Mammalia > Chiroptera > Phyllostomidae > Macrotus > Macrotus californicus. The sequence goes on along the minus strand of VMDR010001377.1, from coordinate 117,454 downwards.
GATTCAGGGTGGCTCTTAATAAGCAAGGAGCATGTTGGTCTGTCACTTAAATGGATTGAAAAACATTGTTTCCTCACCTTTATTTAGGCTTTGGCAATGTTTATAATAGAAACTTCTGTTAAGGTGATTGTAGATGTAAGGTGACATGTAGTCATAATAAGGAATACAGAGAAAGCCCTTAAGGATCCCATTTAGTTAGAGCATCATCCCAATACACCAAGGTTGCAGGTTCGATCCCTGGTCAGGGCACATACAAGAATAAATCAATGAATACATAAGTGGAACAACAAATTGATGTTTCTCTCTCTCTCTCTCTTTCTCTCTCTCTCTCTCAAAATCAATCAATAAAAAAAGAACACAGAGAGACCCGTGTATACTTTACTCGATTTCCCCCAGTAGTAATATTTTACAAAACCATAGTATCACATCACATCCAGGATGTTAACATTGCTACAACCCACTAAACTTATGTAGATTTCCCCAGTTTGGCTAGCACTCATTTGCACATGTATATTTAGTCCTAGACAACTTTCTCACGCATGTAGATTCATGAATCCACCACCACAGGTAAGATGCTGAGCACTTTCATCACAAAGACCCTTCCAATCCCCATCACCCACTGCATCCCTGCACTCTGTCAGACACTAATCTGCCTTTCATTTCTAAAATTCTGTTGTTCGAAATGTTGTATAAATGGGATAATGCAGTATTTGATTTTTTGTACATGGCTTATTATATTTACCTGGAGTTATGACATATATCAATAATTTTTGCTTTTTTTTCAAATCCTCACCCGACAGGGAACAGACTGACAGCTGCCAGAAGAAAGGGTGGAGGGGAGAATGGTGGAAGGAAGGGGAAGGGACTAGTCAAAGAACATGTATGAATGACCCACAGACATGGACAGTGGTGTGGGGATGGACTGTGGGAATGAGGAGTGGGCTGGACGGAGGAGGGCAAAGTGGGGAAAATCGCGATAACTGTTAATAGAATAAACAAGAATTAAAAAAATAAAATCCTCACCTGAGGACATTTTTTTCATTTCTTTTAGAAAGAGAGAAAAGGGCAGGGGAGAGAAGGAGAGGGAGAGGGAGAGAGCAGGAAAGAGAAAGAGAGAGAAACATCAATGTGAAAGAGAAACACCAATTGGTTGCCTCCCTTATGTGCCCTGACCAGGGATTGAACCCTCAACCTCTTGGTTTATGAGACAACACTCCAACCAACTGAGTGACACTGGCCAGGGCCTTTTTTTTTCTTCATTTTTTAGCAGAGTAGTATTTCTTGGTAAGTGGTATGTACCACAGTTTGTTTAACCATTCACCTGTCAAAGGACATCTGGGTTGTTTTTGGTTACCACAAACAAAGCTCCTGTGAACATTGTGTAAAGGTTTTCGTGTGAGCAGGAATTTTCCTCTTCTGGGATAAATGCCCAGGAGTGGGCTTTGGCAATTTTTGACTAACGCACATTATGTAAAACATTAATATGTTGTACCCATTGGAAGTCAATTCTGGTTAGACACAAACCAATAAGAGGAAAAATAGAAAATCTTACCCACATCTTAATGTTTATTTCTACATAAACACAGTACTAAATGTAGAGACTAGCCAGCATTTATGCCGCATCCAGCATATGCCAGGCTGTATTCCAAGCCTGTTGTGTTTGCTAACTCATTTGTCCTCCCAACTGCCTTACAATGTACACAGTACTATCATCCCCATTTAGAGATGAAGAATCAGAGACAAAAAAAAAATGTGTAGGGGACTTGGCAAAATGATGCAATCAGTGGCAGTTAGGCAGTCTGGCCTAAACCCCTCATTTTCACCACTATTTAATGATCTGAACCCCATTCCCCCGGATCTGTTGGTCATACCTTCCCGGTTGGCTGAGAAGGCAATCGCTCCAGCTCTGAGAAGGAATAAGAAACGGAAGGGGGGCATATAGAGCATCCAGCAGGCTGCCTTCGCTGTCCTTCAACTCACTGCTCTGTCTTTAAGCTCACTTTATTTGACCATCTCAGACAGATGGAGGCTTCTTCTGGCTTTCAGATCTCCAAGAAGTAGATTTCACAACCCTCCCTTGGTTCCACACTGCAGTATTTCACAGTTCTCAACAGCAGGCTGTCTGCCTTCTCGGCGTGGCCCAAATCTGTCTTGTGGCAAGCCGAGCCCCTCATCATTTGTCTCCCTTCCGTGAAGATGTGGAATTGATGGTGGCCATATCTACACAACAAAGCAATTTAAAGGTACCTGTTTCTAACAGAATCTCGCATGGATGCTTTACATTACTCATGGAGCGATTCATTTCTCCAAAGGCATTTCATATTTCCACAGTCTTATAAAGTATTTAATATTTTCATATGCTCCAGTGTAAAGCCATCTGTTGCAGTGACAGGACAAAATGTTGACGACAAGCACAAGCGTATGTTTATGGAAAGATTCCATGAAATGTTAACAAGAAAGATATGTGCTACTCTGTGGTGTCTTGTAGAAATTGACCAGGGGAATTTAGAAGGCATGGCCCCCAGCACTGGTATTTCTAAATTGGCATTTATAAATTACAAGTGCTCTTTCCTTTTGTCTTATAGATTTAGAACAGATTGTCGCTCCTCATTGAAAGGAAATAGTGGCATTGTCTAATCTTTGGAACTTTATTTCATCTGTTAGTCTTCATGTTACTTCATGTGACTTTCTGCCTCAATGGAGGAAGTGAATTGGGAGCCTGCTGCATGCTAGGCATGTGTGTTGCTGGAAGAGCTAGATTGTGTTTCTTAACAGCTAGAACTGATTCTCAGTGCCACACTTTCCGTAGCCAGGCTGCAGTCTTGCTAACAGGGAAACGATCAGATGGCAATCAATTTTGCAGCCCACTTGAACATATCAGTCGAGGCCCTGTTATCGAAAAGTGTCACTCCGCCACGTTGCCCCTTGCTGAACTGAGCTCACAAAATCACAGCAAGTGCCTCTAAGCTAATGCTCTGATGCCTTGGGGGAAAACATCACAGTTACAATGCACTGAGTAGAGTTATCTGACAAGCTCTTAGGGAGGCACTGGGCATTGGCTTATTTAACCCTCCCAGGCTTCTTATGTGGCAGGGGTGCTCCTTGTCTTCAGTTTACGGATGAGTTCTAGACTGCAGTTTACTCAGGATCATGTAGCTTGCACCTAGCGGACCCTGAATCTGAGCACAGGCAGACTAAACAGCATGCTTGCCTACTAGGTTTTATCATTGATGCTAGAGAAAGAGAAGCTTGTTTGGTGCCTTCCAGACCTGGTCTTCTCGTGGTGACATTAGTTGGGGCAGGTGGGTCAACCCTGGGCAGACTATTGGAATGTGGCGTGGCACGTGGAGTCTTCCAAAGTTGCATCTAAAGCTCTTTGGTTCTCTGTGACGTTTTCAGCTCTGTAAGTGAAGTTGTCAGAGATTTCTTGAACCCCAAATGGAAGTTTGCCAAAAGAAGTTGGTGTGAAGACAGAAGAGCAACACTCTGGAGTGCTCTAACCAAATGAAATCATGTGGGGTGACTGCCAGAGCCCTCCTTTATACCAATTTCTGATCTGTTTTCTATAAACAAGTGTGATAATATGCCTTAAACCAATCATTTGCATTCAATCTTATTAACAAATGGATTAATGTCTTATGGAAGAAGCTAGGTCTCAACTGTAGCCACATTAAAAGATGACATTTTCCTGCTAGCTGCTCTAAAGTTGATAACATTAATGAAACAGTAGAATTTAGGGAGATTTATAAGCAGGCATGTATATTTTCAGGAAGAGCAAGACATCAATAGATCAAATTAGTAGAGGAAAAACAATCAGCATGTAGGAGAGAAAAAAAAGGCCAGCTAGCTTCTAAGTACCATTTATGTCATTCAAGCTCCTCAGAAGGACCTGAGGATTTGTTCTATAATCAGGCCATTTTAGACCCATAGGTTTTGTCTGCAGGTGTTCATCTCAACAATTAGATTGTAATGACGGGTTATAAACTTCACAAAGTCAGAGAACAGGTGAACAATATGTAATTAATTCCCAGCACAATGCCTGGCTCATATTAGGACCTCAATAAATGTTTTCAAAGACTGTGTGCTCATAATGCATTATGCCAGAATGTTTATTATGTAGTAAGTCCTGGTAAACCCAAGTAAAATTACATTTATAATAAATAGGTAATATTTTCAGAGTCCTGTTGAGGAAAGGTCGCATTTTCCCTATCTGTTAGTTCCCTCTCTCCTAAAGTCGAGATATGGGAGTAATTCCTTTCTGAATTATGTCCAGAACAACATGCATGGTAAAAGCAGGGGCACAGCTTATATCGGATCTCCCAACTAAAATACTGACCCTTTAGCCCTGGCTCGGGTAGCTCAGTGGATTGAGCATGGGCTGTGAACCAAAGGGTCACCAGTTCTATTCCCAGTCAGGACACATTCTTGGGTTGTGGGCCAGGTCCCCGGTGGGGGCCACGTGAGAGGCAACCATACATTGATGTTTCTCTACCTTTCTTTCTTCCTCCTTTCCCCTCTCTCTAAAAATAAAGAAATAAAATCTTTATAAATAAATAAATAAATAAATAAAATACCGACCCTTTATAAGGTATATGTCAAGTGGCAATGTTCTAGCATTTTTTTTCCCCAGCACACCTGATTGGCAAAAAGCAACTTTCAGTTAATGCAACAGTGAAAATAAATTATTACCATTCTCTGATTGTGTGACAGGTTATTAATTAACTTATGTCACCAGTTGGCCTCCCACAACTGTGTTTATTCAGCTCCATAGAGCACTTTTCAGGGAAAAAGGAAAGATCAGCAAGCCATTCTTTGTTTACCTTAGATGCAGGGTGCTGGTGGAACGCATCTCTTCCTATCGACGAGGAAATAAGTTGTTTGCTAGCACATGATTTTTCCGTTCTTCAAAATGATATGGTGATGCAGAGAACTGGAAAGCTATCCTGCAATTAGAAAAGCATAAGGAAATTGCCCTTTCTGTGCTAATCGAGCCGTTGTGCTTGTTTTCTTTGGGGTACTTTTCATTGTAAGACAAGGCAAAGAGCTATGTATAAGGAAAGGTATGAACAATTTTAATTAAAAGAAAAAATGTGCTTTTTCCCCTCCATTGTAGGTTAAGTGCCTATCTCACAGCCTAGGGACAATGATATTAGATTTGTAATAAGTACAAGTAAAGCTTTTCATTTTGATTGGATTGGGTGTATTTTTCATCAGCATCTCCCGTGTGAACCATGATTCCAAGACAGAGTCTTGTAATCTTCTGCAGTGGGAATGATTCAGCTTAAAAATCAATAGGGCATGAGGTATTTCAAGTTCTCATTATTGTAATGTGTCAACATCACTTCAGTGACCCCAGAGTCCTATGTTGGCTGGTTTTTCCCCTGATTTATTGTGCAATCTCACAGGGCAAACTATAATTTCACTTGGAATCAGAAAGTCTCCATTTGTGGTTTGTGTCCCAGTCTCCAGTCATTAGGGCATTCACAAGGAATCGATCCCTTCTCTTGTTGCTAACAACTGAATGAAGTTGTCACCTGCTTGGATTACAAAGGAGGCAGGTAAAATGATGCCGTAAGGATGAGCACCTTGGACAAGCTCTGTTGTAAGGAGGGCTTTCTCTGATGTTCATCTGCTGCCACTGGGAGGGGTCTTACTATTTCTTAGGGTATCTGTTGTAGAAAGCCCCCACTGCCAAATTGGCACAATGTTTCATTCTTTTTTGGGGGAAATGTTTATGGATGATGTAATTCCTATTGGTTTAAACAAGGTGAGAGGGCCTTTCTTAAAAGTCTGTGTGCCCTGTCACATTTTCTAGAACCTATTTGGTCATGCCCACTCTTCTTAAATACCTAATCATCATTCTGAGACGGAAAGACAAGGTCTTTCATCCTTTTCCTGATTGGCAAAATACCTAGGCACTTAATGAAACTTCTAGTAAGAAGATAACCATCTGCTTTCTGCATGCCATTGATCAGTGTATACACATTCTACTCTGCGGCACATAGGCACACACTCGCAAACACGGACTCAGAGATCCTTTCATGAGAGGTTCTTCATGAATGTTAATGTGACAAAGTCAAGTCACTGATAGCAGGTCCAAATTGCATATCTAATACCCAGTACTTAGCAATGGGTGAGAATGTCTGCACAGTTCAGCCTCATCAGAAATATAATTCAGTACCTACCATGTGTGTTCCATGTGCTTATGGATGTAATAGATTCTTTCCCACAAGGAGTTTAACTATGGAAAAGAACCAAGGTGAGAGACAGTGCCAGAGCAGTGTCCCTAAGTGCAGAGACTGAGAGCATAGGAAGAAGGCACTGAACACAGGAATATAAGGGTCTTGGAAGATTTAAAGACTGCTATCAACATTTGATCACATCTTGACCACATGTGAAGGTGTTATTATTCTCCTCCCTCCCAGTGTTCATGGAACCAACCTTGTCTGGTAAAATCATGCTCTTTTATTTCAGCCCTTGGGAAGTGGCCTCCTACATGTTGTCTCCATTTGGGTTCATGGAGCTGCTCCAACCATATCTCTGTAGTTTCCTCCTACCCTTCCTGGTAGAGCCTCTCCTATCAGAGCTGCTCCAGCAACGGTGCATCCTAGCTATGGCCTTTGGTCTTACTCTCTGGTCTTTAGTCTGACCCTGGGACCTCCAGCTTGACAAAGTTTACAGCCCATTCTGATGTGTCTCTTTGTATCTTGCCAGTTAAAATTTCCTATAGACAAGATCCTCATTTGTGAAAGTCTCTGGCCTTTCATAGGCATTTATTGAGTGCTATACTGGGTGCCAAGTATTTATTTTTCATATTTTTTTAAGTTTATAAAATGAGTGATTCTTCTTTGAGACTTTTGATTGACACTAGGAATATTTCTTGATTTTCACCCCTGTTTTAGGACTTCCTTCTGTTCTGGATTCACTCATTCATTGATTCACTAAATACTTGGCAGGGATCCTTGTAGATATGAAGAGACATTGGTGAACAAGATAGGTAAAATTCTTGCTCTCACAAGAATTACATTCTAGCTGAGGGGAGCTGAGTCTCTGACTTTGACAGCCTCATTGGGGTTTCATAGGGATGAAACTCTGGCTTCCTAGTTTCCTGGAAATGGGTTGTGATATTCCTTCTTTAATAGAATATTATCTAATTGGAGCTTAAAATGAACTCAATTGTCCTAAAAGTATTGGCCTGAGGCAGGGGTAAGATATAGATAGAGCATGTGGTTCCATTAGATATTTCTAGCTCCTGGGAAGCTGTGCAGATCTATCTATAGGGACACATATCAGTTGTGGCCCCAGAGAAACTTGACATCAAAATCCCTGTCCCACCTGCCATGCCTCCTTCAAGGCTTAGAATCAGTCCTGTGAAGATCTAGGAAAAGCCTAAGAAAATGCTCCTGAAGCAGTGATAGATATAAATAGAAGCTCAGGTCTTGGCTCCTCCATAAAGACTTTGAGCAATATATTTAATTTCAGTGAGTATCAATCTTCTCATTCATACAATGGGATGGCAATAGAAACCATCTTAGAAGACCACGCTAAGAACTACATGAGACTGTGCATCTAAGAATTTAGCATATGGAGATGCTTAACAATAGGAGGTGCTTAATACACATTAATTATTATGAGAGAGGGTGAGAAGAGGAGAGAGATGGTGTGTTAATGGAGGATAAATTGAGCTGACAAGCCTGTGTATGTAGCCATTTCTATTTTTAAGTATCTCACCTCTTTAGATTTTTAGCCATTATTGCCTGGTTCCCACATAGAGCTCACCTCCTCTAGGGTGGCAGGTGCTCTTGATGGACCAGCTATATCAGCTTGTTTTCTAGGCATGAACCAGAGACTCTTCATTTTTGCTATTTTATTCAGTTCTTACTGGTTCTAGATTGAATCCAAACAGTATCTGGGGTTATGTCTATTTTATAACAATCCCATGTTACAACTTGTACACAATAACATTATGCAGCCACTTAAAGGAAGAGGTAGGTGCAAATGTTATACTATGGAAAGGTGATAAATATTGATTCAACTTAGACATTAATATAGACTTAGATGTGGATAAGTGGAACAATGGAAAGGTATGGAGCAGTATATGTAGAATGATATTTGTATATAAAGAAATATACACATGGGTATATTCTGGAAAGGCAGGCAAGGAAAGGCTAAGAGTGATTGTTTAGGAGAGGGCATCCAAGGCTTCAGGGTAGGAGGAGACCAGCAATTCATGGTATGCCATTTTGCACTCATTGACCTTTTTTGCCATGTGAATGCATTCCTTTTCCAATAAAATAATAATTAAAAATGAATATTAAGCACAGCCCCCAAATCTCTATAGTTATTTATGAAGCCTTTCTTCATCTCTTTTCTACTTCTCTAGATTAAACTTTATGAGAGAGATTCCAGCATCCCAAGCATTTATAACATTTATACTCTTGTAACAGTTAGCTTATGCTATATAACAAATAATTCCAACATGTTGTTGCTTAAAACGTAATCATTATCAGCTCACATTTCTCTGTGACAGCAGCATGAACTAAGTTCTCCTGGGCTCATTCATGCCACTGGGACTGGATTGCCTAAAATGTGTTTACTCACATGGCTGGTGATTTTTAATGGTGCTTTAATTATCCTCCATGTGGCCTTCTCAGTAATCTAGCTCAGACTTAGTCAGCAGGCAAGCATCAGTCTTAGAGCTTCAAGTGCAGTGAGAAGGTAATCTCTAACTCAAAATCACTTTCCAACTTCTGCTTTCATTATATTTGCTAATATCTAGCTGGCCAAAGCAAGTCACATACCTAATCCCAGGATCGGGGTGGAGTGATATATGGTAATGAAAGAAACAGCAAATTTATCTGGAAAGGTTATGTGCAAACAGGGATGGGATAAGTTTGTGGCCGTTATTTGCAACCCACGCAGCCCTCTTTGAGGCAAACTGTATGTTGAAGGGAATGATACCCTATGAGAAGGACTTTCCTTAAGTTAGATTTTTCTCCTAAAATTACCTTCAACAGCAGAGCCCAAGGATGTCATGTCTTATTTTATAAGGGCAGCCTTCTATTTGCTTATGCCCAACATTCTTTCTATCTTTCAAAGTTTAAGCAATGACACCAATATATTTTTTCTTCCTTCAGTGGAATGACAGCCCAGAGGTAGTCATATGTCTCATGTGACACAGAGCATCCCCAAAATAAAGACCCACAGTTCTCCAGGGAGTTCTGCACACCTGCGTGATAGAGCCAGCACCAGTGTTCTCACAAGTATGTCTGATTTGGAGCAGCCTCATGGCGCTCCTGTTTGGAACCTATTTGTTTTGGATCAAAGATGCCGGTGCATCCAGCTTCAGCTTCACATTTCCCTGTCCTTAAATATCAGCTAGTTTTTTTTTTTCAGAGATCATTTGGGAAATAAATATATTTGCTTGTCTGACTCTGCTGCCACAAGCTTATGCTTCCGTTGGCTCATGGATGCACAGATTAACGAGAGTAGTGGTAAAATGAGCAATGCTGTGCGGTAACCTTTAAATGAATGAGAAACTAAATGGTACTGACTGAAAAGTGCAGAGGGCACAAAGTAACGGGCAGGTCGAACTGAGCCTGAGATGTGACTATCTACTTTTCAAATACACTGAGTTTTATTTGATACTGGGATTGGCAGATAGATGGGTAACTGTGAGAGCTCACAAGGATAAATTTTCCCACTGCCATATTGCTTTTCTGAAAGCTCCCTGTACATGCATTTAGTTGTACACTTGCAAACCTTATTCTACAAAAGCAGAATAAATTGTGTCCAATTGGCACTTCTACTTAAAAACAAAGTCGACTCAAATTGTTTTTCTCTTCTCCAGACTCGGGGATTCTGCTCTGCTTGTAGAGTTTCTTGCTCAGTGGGTAGATGTGAAGTATTTTTTAAGCCAGCAATTTTCAACCTTTTTCATCTCATGGCACCCATAAACTAATTACTAAAATGCTGTGGCACACCAAAAATAAATGCATTATATATTTTGCCAATCTGACAAAATGATAAGTATAATTTTGATTCATTCACACTGGATGGCTATTGTTGTGTTGGCTGTTGTCATTTTTTTTTATTTGACAGCCTAAGGGAAAAGAGGTCAGTACCTCTGACTAAATAGTCAGGTTTTGCATGTATTAAAAATTCTTATGGCACATTGGTTGAAAATCGCTGCTTTAAGCTACTGATTGTCAATCACTTTTATATAGTTACCACTTTCACTATGTCAGAGTCAATAGTAGAAATGTAAAGCTTATAGACACATATTCTCATCCTGACATACATAACTCAATTTAGTTTTGTTTAATAAAAAGAATCTAAAAATACACAAGCTAATGATTAGTAAAAAAATAGCTTTCTGAAGATTCTTTTATTTAACAAATAAGAAAACATTTGGAAACAAAAAACCCCGTTACATCCAGCAGAATGTGAATTTTTATAATCCTAGATAAAATTAGAGTGGAGAAGCATATTAGATATCCTCTAGTGCTTTTTCTAGACATGTGCTTACTCTGCACCTGCTCAGTGCCCAGCACAGCCAGGCAGAAATTGTGGTGTGTTGACATATGTCTGGAAGGAGGAGCAAGAGGAAGAGATATGATACAAAATAAATATGGCATTGATTCCATCCTCAAGAATTCTACCCATTTAAATCAACAGAAAGAACAGACCTTCATGAAACACTCAATGGAAAAGGGTGGTACTCTGTGGTACAGACTAACAATTCAACAATAGTTTAGCGAAGGGAAAAAGTCACAAACACAAGAGTAATACAGGAGCATTTCTTGGTGATGATAGTTCTGGAAACTCATTCATTTATTTTAAATATGTCATGGTCCTTAGATGTGTTAGGGCACTGTTTTGGTGCTGGTGTTAAATAATGGGCAAAAACTGACAGAATTTGTTGCCTAGAAGCATATAATTGAGTGGAGTTAGGAGAGAAAGTCAATCCAAATAAATAATCACCAAAACCCCTATATTTATCATCTGAGGTAAGTGTCCTAAAGAAAAGGTACATGGCCCTAGGAAAGCAGATTGCAAAGGAATCCCACTTAAAGTTGAGTAGGTCTGACTGGCTTATTTCACTTAGCATAATACTCTCCAGGTCCATCTATGCTGATGCAAAAGGTGAGATTTCCTTCTTTTTTAAAGCCAAGTAGTATTTCATTGTGTAAACACAACATAGCATTTTTTATCTGCTCATTTACTGATGGGCACTTGGGCAGTATACACATCTTAGCTGTTGTAAATAAGGCTGTGATGAAAAAAATAGGGGTGCTTATGTTCTCTCAAATTAGTGTTTTGGGTTTCTGCCTATGTGATTCCAAGAAGTGGAATCACTGGGTCATAAGACAGTTCCAGTTTTAATTTTTTGAGGTAATTCCATACTGCATTCCACAGTGGCTGCACCAGTCTGCATTCCCAAAAACAGTGCATGAGAGTTCCCTTTTCTCCACATGCTTGCCAACATGTAGTTTGTTGATTTATTGATGGTGGCCATTCTGACAGGTATGAGGTGATATCTCACTGTGGTTTTAGTTTGCATTTCTCTGCTGATTAGTGATGGTGAGCATATTTTTATATGTCTATTGGCCATCTATATATAATTTTATTAACCAATATAGCCTCAATGAATACAATTAAAATTTTGAATATGTCAAGATATGTTCTACTGGAAATTGATAGTTGCGCTGACAATGGAAGGGATGATGAGGAGTTAACTCAAGGATGACATAGAAGTGTGGTGGCACTGGTATTGGCGCTTCCAGACAACAAGGTGGGGGAAGCAAACGCAAATTGAGGTAGAAGATATAAGAGCCAGCCATGTGGCAAGGAGAGAGAATGGAGGGGAAGGAGTGGTATGAAAACAGCAGGCAGGGAAGGAGAGGGAGCTGAAAGGAAAAGTCAGATCTTCAGGCATAAATAGCTGCAGGAAAGACATTGAACACACAGAAAGCTTGAAGAAGGCAGTACCCAAACCGGAACCAAGATTTCAGCTTTGTTAACAAAGATGGGTTAGGGCCAAGTGGAAACTGTCTATAACCTTGTGACATCAATGAGCTATAATACAGTCTAGCCTTGTCTCTTATGTTGCGTTTGCCAGTCTGAAGAATAATAAGTGACAATAAGGATTAGGGTAATAATACAAACAGCTAACCTTTATTGAAAAGTTACTATATGCCAGACACTGAGCTGATTGTTTTGTAGATCTTATACTTGCATTCTTCCCTTTTTACATCCACCCCATTCTGTTGTCGACAAATGACTCACACCCTGCTTCCGAGGTTCATCCTCTGTTTTTCCACTTCTCAGTGTTTTCACTGCCACACCTTAATTCAAGCCACCACTGTTGCCCACCATAGTACAACAACAGCTTCCTTCCTGGACTCCCCAGGACCTGAGTTTGCCCCCCTCCAATCCCTCATCCACATAATAGCCAACCAACATTATATAAAATATTCAATATAAGTCTATTACACACCCATGTTTCACAGCAGCACTATACACAATAGCCAAGAGGTAGATGCAACTCAAGTGCCCTCTCATCACACACACACACACACACACACACACACACGCACACACACACACACATTAATTACTAAAATTCTGCCACATACCAAAAAACATATTTTTGTTGATCTGACAAAATTCACACCAGACAGCTATTGTAGTGTTGGCTGTTGTCATTTTTTTTAATTTGACTGTCTACAGGAAAAAAGGTCAGTGCCCCTGACTAAACAGTCAGGTATTACATGTTTTAAAAATTCTTGCAGCACACTGGTTGAAAATTGCTGTGCTAGAGCATAGATGAACCTTGAGGACATTATAGTAAGTGAAAGAAGCCAGTCACAGAAAGACAAATACTATATGAATCCACTTATGTGATTAATCAGGAATAGTCAAATTCATACAAACAGAAAATAAAATGGTGGTTACTAGAGGCTGGGGAAAGAGAAAAAGGGAAGTTTTCACTTAATAGACATGTAGTTTTACTTTTCCAAAATGAAAAAGTTCTAGAGATCTGTTTTAGAACAATATAAATATATGTAACAATACTGAACTGTACACTAAAAACTGATAAAGATGGCATGTTTAATGTTTTTTTTACCACAATAATAAAAATCTTCATTAAAAACTATAAATCAATTTAGTTAATTCCCTGCCTAAAATTCTCTAATGATGCTCCATTATGCTTAGGAAAAAAATGACTGCAGTTCATAAGGTCTAATGACATCTTGTTGCTACCTCACCTCCAAGTCCTCATGTTCCTGGCAGTTTGTTTCCTCTTCAGTCTGCTGAAGCTATTCTCTCTTATTCATCCTAAAACTTGCCAAGGTCATTATAACCCTTTGCATTTGCAGTTCCTTTATATCACAACACTCTTCCCCTAGCTTCATAGAATGAATTCTTTGCCACACTTTAGTCTGTCAATTAAATTTAAAGAAGACATTTATCATTTATAATAATAATTAATAATAAGAAGAAAGGTACTTACTATTGTTATCATTAAATTATGAATTTCATATGCCTTAGATCTCAGATCTGGTTTCTCATTACTAAATGACTAGAGCGTTTCTACTTTACAAGATTTTATTTTAAGGATATACTCAAGGTTACTCTTCAAAATGGCACCATTTCCTTGGATGAGATTTTGTAATCTAGCCCTGACCTTGAGAAAGGACTGATTTTGTTTCAAAGAAGTGACAGACATTGTGTTTGTTTTTAACTTTTCCAAGGTATTTATACAGAGAGGATCTTTCAATAAAGATCCTCTGGGAAAGGCTTTCTTCAAGGATGGCCAACAGATTTCAAACATGGGAGAAGACAGTCCTGGCCAAGTGGCTCAGTTGGTTGGAGTATCATCCCATACACCAAAAGGTTGTGGGTTTGATTCCCAGTCAGAATACATGCCTAAGTTCTGGGTTCGATCCCCAGTTGGGGTGTAGATGGGAAGCACCTGACTGATATTTTTCTCTCACTCTTTATCCCTAAAATCAATGAGTATATCATCCTCAAGTGAAAGTTAAAATAATAAATCACTTAATTAAAAAACCCTTTCCCTTTAAAAATTCAGAGAAGCTAGAAAACTAAAAATGAAACTGCCTTTTGACCTGGCAATTCCACTGCTGGGATGATATGCTAAGAACCCTGAAACACCAATCCAAAAGAACCTATGCACCCCAATGTTCATAGCAGCACAATTTACAATAGCCAAGTGCTGGAAGCAACCTAAGTGCCCGTCAGTAAATGAATAGATCAAAAAATTATGGTACATTTACACAATGAAATTCTACGCAGCAGAGAGAAAGAAGGAGCTCCCACCCTTTGTGACAGCATGAATGGAACTAGAGAGCATTATGCTAAGTGAAATAAGCCAGGTGGTAAAAGACAAATACCATATGATCTCACCTTTAAGGGGAACCTAATCAACAAAACAAGCAAGCAAGCAAAATATAACCAGAAACATTGAAATTAAGAATAAACTGGTAGTAACCAGAGCGGAGGTCAGAGGGGATAATGGGGGAAAGGGGGGAAGTGTTTTCAGGAACAACTATAAAGGACATGGACAAAATCAAAGTGGGTGGGATAAGGAGAGGGAGGTGGGGATGACTAAGGTGAGGGGCAGTGGTGAGTGGAAAATGCAGACAACTGCACTTGAACAATAAATAAACAAACAAACAAATAAAAATAAAAATTGGGAGAAGCCAGATTTGAGGAAATACATAATAAACTATAGCTCTAAAAATGAGGAAGGCTCATAATGAATGATGAAATGCTTACTCAAAGGCAAATGCGAAGATGGGCAACCTCACATGATTGGCTACATGTGATTCAGGATATGCCTGTTGCTATGCTTGAGGTAGCTGCATGGGTGTAGGTTTCCTGTGGATGTGCCAAGTGATTGAAAGCTTCTGACTCTACCTTCCTATTTCCTGGGCTCTTTGGCAAGAGTCAATAGAGAAAGGAAAGTGTCTTGACCGGTGTAGCTCAGTGGGTTGGGCATCGTCCTGCAAAGCAAAAGTCACTGATTGGATTCCCAGTCAGCACACATGCCTGGCTTACGGGTTCTGTCCTGGTCAGGGCACATGCAAGAAACAACTGATCAGTGTTTCTCTTTCACATTGATATTTCTCTCCTTCTCTTTCCCCCTCCCTTTCCCTCTGTCTAAAATAAATAAATAAAATCTTTTAAAAATACAGAAAGAAAAGAGTGGAAATATATGTAATCTCTCTTTCTCATTATAAGGATTTATATTTATTGGCCCCTCTGTCTCACGTGACTGACATTGAACAACCATAACAGAACCATTTTTGTTTTCTGCAAGCATTTCTGAAAGCTGGCTTTTCAGTAGCCTCAAGGTGAAGTGTTTTTAAGATGTAAACTGCTTTTGTTCATGGGAGGTCACATGTGATGCCATAGAAGCCAATTCCCAGTATCCTCATGCAGGTCTGCTCTTATTCTTGACAACATGCAGAGTCCCTGACCTGGTTAAGCCCCTTACTGAGAGTCGTGTCTTTGGTCTCAGATGGGAACAGGGGAGGGACAATGTGCACAAATGACAACACATTCATTTGTTCACTGATTCCCTAAGAAATAGCAGTCTTTTGGATTCTGTGTGATGGAGAAGTCAGTAGGATGAAAGCTTGTGTATCCTCTGGAGACGCAGTACCAAATGCATTTTAATGGTCTCAGTCCCTCCCACAAACGCAGTTGGATACTCTGTTGGGGAATAAAGTTGAAAGGTTGGAGAAACTCCAAATCTAGGCACAGGGAAACCTCTGCCTCATTGTCCCAGCCTATTAAACACAGAAACAATTCATTGCTAGTACCTGGCAGGACCGCTGAAGGTTTCTGTCATTTGTTAAGTAGCACAGCACCCTTGAAAAGCTTTATGTGTGAAGAGAAAAGAAAAAGAAAAAAGAAAGAAACAAAAATCAAGACAGGTTCTCTTTAATGCTCACTGGTGGTTGGTAACAACTTCAGGCATAAAAGTCCGGGAGTGATCTGAACTCCAGGGAGTGTGCTTCTTTGCTCTTCCACTATAACATCAAGTGTGGTAACAAGCTGCAAAATAATGAAGATCGAGGGGTACATTTTTAAAAGCACTGTTTAGGTTCACGGCAGCTGGGATCATCGAGGAAGAGTGTATCAGAATGGCTTTTCCATCCAGAGGCAGAGAGTGGAGAAGTCCCAGCCCTCCTGCTGCTGTAACAATGGATTGATGGAACAGCCCTTGGAAGATCGATGAAGAGAAAGATGAAGGAAGGAAAGAAGAGTGTGAGAGTTGGAGTTGTCGGTGCCAAGGCATAGAGTGGTTCACAAGATGAGAGAAGCATGAGCCAGTATACCTGACTCCGTTTTGGCTCGGCACATGCAACTTTTGTCAAACTGCCCTGAACTTTTCAGTGTCTCTTGTGTGGATGAAATAAGTCCCTCTTGGTAGATACAGAATCGTATACAAAATGAAGAGCTGGGAATTTTCCTGCTTTCTTTCTAAGTTCTGAACTGACATGGCAGAATTTAAAACATGCAACCTTGGGATCAGAATTAGTTTTCATGTCTGCGGAGGCAAGAAGCCCATGGAAACTACCAAGTGACATTGCTAACAAAAATTATTGTCAAATTGAGTCCAAGGTGAGTAGTCTTCATGGATAATCGCCCCAGTTAGAATGAGCACCAAAGAGAGAATTTTAATATTTATTTACTTAGTGAAGAAAGAAATCTTTTGCCTTATTGAAAGTGGTGTTGGGAAATTGCAGCTGCTATGCATTAATTATATGTACTACAGGATATTGTGATAGTTGTTCAGATTTGTTTTGATAGTCTGTTGTCCAGGGAAGATGATTCAAATTCCACCAGCGGTCTTTCTCTTTTTAGAAGTGTTTGGACTTGACTTAGAGGTTTCTTCTATTGAAAATGTCTTGGTTATATAGGAAACCAGAATCTTCTGACCTGTTTATAGAAGAATCTTTATGATGAAGTCCATGGGATTATGTCACTTTCACAATGACCAAGACTTCTCCAAAAATTTTCATGATTAGGATAAGGGAACATGAGAGCTCACGTATGTGTATCTTTAATAAAAACACATATAATAATTAAAAAGGAAACTTCACAGATGCTTAATGTTTAACCTTGGGTAAGGTAGAGAACACACTGCATTCAGGCCCTGAGAATGTTTTTCTTTATAGGTAAGTCATTGAGTTGAAAGGCAGGCATGGGAAACATTCAGAGTGCAGTCAAAGCACAATGGTAGATCTTTGGATCAGTGATGATGTTTTGCAGATTAGATAAGAGACTCTAGTTAGCCTTCTGTGAATATCCATGACTGATTTTGGGAGATTGATGCCACTTATTTCCAGAGCTGTTGTCTCTTGTACAGTGCCCGTGAACTATGGGGACCATCATTGTCTATATTTTGCTCATCTACACATTAGTATGAAACTTTGGGTAAAAGGAATGGTAACTCTGAGTTGGCCTTGCCTCTTGTCAGCACTTCCATCTTTGACAGTTAGACATCAGCTTTTGAATTTGGTCTTTGTACAGAGGGGAGGAGCAGAGGGATTTGGTGATGAGACCCTTTCTCTCATCCATGTCCCTTTCCCACTCTGAGAATTCATGTACCAGCAAGCACAGTGCTAAGGAATATGGAATCTGAGTTAGCCAGTTCTAGCCTGGCTTCAAACTCTAGCTCCATAATCCATTCTTATATATGAAATCTTGGGTACAATGCCACCCCCTCTAAGCCTCAGGTACCTCATCTGTAAACTAATGAGAACAACAGGTTTTAATTGGGGGAATGGGAGGTTTCGGAAAGAATGAATAAGTTGGTGAATGGGGGATACTTAGTACCTCAGCGAGTGGCAGCCAGTATTGGGACAGACAGGGCTGCTGACAGTGGTTCTCTCCACTTCAACCACTTCGAATGTCAGCTTTGTGATCATATAGCAACCCTGCTGGCCTTGTATCAACACACCACATTTTTAGGGGAAGTTAGTGCACATTTCTCTCATCACTCTGGGTAAAAATTCCAAGACCATGACTCTGCCCTTTTCCTTTCCATGGACAAAGGAGAGCCAGTCAGCAAGGGCAGGACGATAAAATAGTCTACTGGCTTAGGCTAGGTCACATGATCTAACACAGGCTCTAATGGGGAGTCAGGTTTAAAGAGATCCCAGCATGGAAAACAAGGGCTGCTAGAAAAGATGGAAATTAGGAAAAGATAGGTGGAGGAGACCCAGTGTGCTTTGCAAATTGCTATATACATTCATTCATCTTGGACAGACAGATCTGACTTCAGAGTCAGAGAGTTTTCTTCTTATAGGGAATTAACTCATCAAGGCACAGACCACATTACGGTTGCTCTTTAACCCATGGTAATTGGCCTTCTATAATGTGCCCCACTGTAATTGAGTGAACCCAGGAATAATCAGCCCTCGGTGTCATCTCCCAGCCTGTGCTCCTTCTGATTTTGAGCCATTTAGTGAAAGCCACACCTTCCATCCACTGAGGATGTTGTTTGCCTAAAAAACTGTTTAGAATGCCATTCATGACACATACACTGGCACTCTGTTTCTGCTCTCCTTACCATATTCATCTGAACTGACCTCCTGAAACTCCCCAGAGTTTCTTGTGGAGATTTCGAAGCTCCCAAGTCTTTCAGAGGCTGGAAGGACAATCAATCACCCTTCTTCTACCAGCTTTTATTCATCCCCACTCGAAGCAGCAGGTTTAGCCCCCTACTGAGATCATATTTAACGCAACAAAATAATTTTCTATTTAGAAGCATCCTTCTAGTTCATAGCCTTTTATTTTATGTCCCAGGGATGTTTACAAATGTTCTGTAGCAGCAGGAAGTGTAGACACATGTGCACAGGTGCGCTCTCAGCATACCCTTCACTGTGCCTCACCACCACTTCATTTGTCAGAGTCTAGTCCATATAATCTGACACCACAGACTGTCTTTCTTTGAAATGTTTCTCAAGGATCTCCCCTCCTATATAGTCCTGTAACACCCCAAAACATCAACAATACTAACTATTATTTTGATTACAATAAGGAGGAGGAGAAGTAAGAGAAGAAAAACCAAAAGAATTGGTAATAGTATTAAGAGGAGAATAATAGTTCTCCTCTATAGAAGAACTATTACTAATAGTTCTCCCTGCCCCCTCCCCACTGATGTCTTTGGCACAGACATCAATAACTTGTGAAGAAAGAAAGGAAGGAAGGAGGAAGAGGGGGAAGAAAGGAAAGAAGGGGGAGAGAAGGAGACAAGGAAGGAAGGAAGGAGGGAGGGAAGGAAGGAAGGAAGGAAGGAAGGAAGGAAGGAAGGAAGGAAGGAAGGAAGGAAGGAAGGGGCATATATTAATGGTTTGCTATGTAACAAGCAAAATTGCCAAACGTTACCTTCTTTTTCTTCTATCCTCCTCACGAGGACTGCATGAGATCAATCATTTGATTATCTACACTTCATAGATGAGGAGTCAGAGGCATAGAGGGCTTAATTTTCTTGACTCTTTCCCTCCTGATGAATCTGTGTGCTCTCAGCTGCCAGGCTGTCTTCCTCAGGCACAGTACTGATGTCGCTCTTCTGAAATCAACTTCAGAATGTTCCAGATGAGTACAGCATCAAAAACAAACACACGAGGCTAAGATTTAGAGTCCTCCCATTTTGGTCCTGGGCTTTCTTTCCTTAGAATCTAAAACTTAGACTAATATGGTTGTCGACCTCCTTGGCTGTCTACCCTGTTTCCAGGTCACCCCTTGAGACCAGCCATTTATGGACCTCTGCTTAGAAAGGATAATTTTCTCCCAACAGAGCCTTTTTACTGATCATAATCTGCCCATTATCCTCTATGCCTACAGAATTAGTCCAAATTATTTCTTTAATCTGTCTGCCTTGTCTGATTCCATTTCCGAATACCCTCCCCTGCTTTTCCTTCACTTTTCTCTATACCTCCACTACACTGAACTAGTGTTAGTCTTTTCTTTTTTAAATATATTTTATTGATTATGCTATTACGGTTGTCCCATTTTCCCTCTTTATTCCCCTCCTCCCTGCACACCCCCTCCCACTCACATTCCCCCACCTTAGTTCGTGTGCATGGGTCGTACATATAAGTTATTTGGCTACTACATTTCCTATACTATTCTTAACCTCCCCCTGGATATTTTCTACCTACCATTTATGTTACTTATTCCCTGTACCTTTCCCCCCTCCCCGCTGATAACCCTCCATGTAATCTTCATTTCTCTGATTCTATTCTTGTCCTAGTTGTTTGCTTAATTCATTTTTGTTTTTGTTTTTAGGGTCTGTTGTTGATAGTCGTGAGTTTGTTGCCATTTTACTGTTTGTATTTTTGATCTTCTTTTTCTTAGATAAGTCCCTTTAACATTTCATATAATAAGGGCTTGATGATGATGAACTCCTTCAACTTTACCTTATCTGGGAAGCACTTTATCTGTCCTTCCATTCTAAATGATAGCTTTGCTGGATAGGGTAATCTAGATTGTAAGTCCTTGCCTTTCTTGACTTTGAATATTTCTTTCCAGTCCCTCCTTGCCTGCAAGGTTTCTTTTGAGAAATCAGCTGATAGTCTTATGGGAACTCCTTTGTAGGTAACTGTCTCCTTTTCTCTTGCTGCTTTTAAGATTCTTTCCTTATCATTAATCTTGGGTAATGTAATTATGATGTGCCTTGGTATATGCTTTCTTTGGGTCCAATTTCTTTGGGACTCTCTGAGCTTCCTGGACTTCCTAGAAGTCTATTTCCTTTGCCAGATTAGGAAGTTCTCCTTCATTATTTTTTCAAATAAGTTTCAATTTCTTGCTCTTCCTCTTCTCCTTCTCGCACCCCTATGATTCTGATGTTGGAATGTTCAAAGATGTCCTGGAGGTTCCTAAGCCTCTCCTCATTTTTTTGAATTCTTGTTTCTTCATTTTGTTCTGGTTGAATGTTTATTTCTTCCCTTTGCTCCAAATTGTTGATTTGAGGCCCAGTTTCCTTCCCATCACTTTTGGTTCCTTGTACATTTTCCTTTATTTCATTTTTTCATAGCCTTCACTTTTTCCTCTATTTTGTGACCATACTCAACCAATTCTGTGAACATCCTGATTACCAGTGTTTTGAACTGTGCATCTGATAGGTTAGCTATCTCTTTGTTGCTTAGTTGTATTTTTTCTGGAACTTTGCCCTGTTCTTTCATTTGGGCCATTTTTCTTGTCTTGATACATCTGTTATGTAGTAAGGGATGGAGCCTTATGTTCGCCAGGGTGGGGCAATCCACATCGCTGCATTGAGGCACTGTATGTGGGGGAAGGGTCTAAGAAAAAACAATATTGCTTGTTTGGCTCTCTGCTGGCTTTTAGTCATTTCCTCCACTACCCACAAGCGAATTAGACCCTTCGGGTGCTGATTCCCAGGTGGGTGGGTTTGTGTACATTCTAGGACCCTTGGGTCTCTCCAATGAACTCTCCTGTGAGGCTAGGAGTTTCTCCTGCTGCCTCAACTCCCACAGGTTTTTTCAGTCAGAGGTTTTCAGGCTTTATTTCCCCATGCTGGAACCCTAGGTTGCTCAGACTGTCTCACTCCCCAGTTGTTCCTCCTAGTTTATCTGCACACAAGTGTGGGACCACCCACTCTACCAGCCACCACCTTGCCTGGTCCACCAGCCACCATCTTGCTCACCCTGGTTCTCCGGCTGCCACCTTGCCACAAATCCTTTCTGCCCTGGCTGCTCATCTCTGTCCCTCCTACTGGTCTGGATGAATGTTTCTGCTTTAACTCCTTGGTTGTCAGTCTTCCATACAGTTCAATTTTCTGTTGTTTCTGGTTGTTTTTTGTTTTAAAATTTGTTATTGTCCTTCTTTAGGTTGTGCAAGGAGGCAAAGTGTATCTACCTATGTCTCCATCTTGGCCGGAGGTCTTCGGTGTTTTATTTTTTAATCTTTACCTGAGGATATGTTTTTATTGATTTTAGAGAGAGGAAGGAAGAGAGAGAGAGAAACATCAGTGTGACAGAGAAATATCAATGGGTTGCTTCCTGTATGCATCTGGACTAGAGTTTGAGCCTGCAACTTGGTATGTGCCATGACCAGGAATTGCACCTGCAACCTTTTGGTACATGGGATGATGCTCTAACCAACTGAGCTACCTGGCCAGGGATGAACTACTATTATTCTTAAACATACTTGCATCTACTGTTTTCTTCTTCTTGAATCCATCCAGCTGAAGGTCCCAGCTATCCTAATCTCTACCTGGGCAAATTCTGCTCTGTCCTTTAATATCTAGCTCAAATGTCAGCTTTGTAAAATGTTCCTGGATTCTCCCAGATAATCAGTATTCTTCTCATACTTCTATAGAAATACCTCTACAGAAATTTCTGAGTCCTATATTTAAACTTCCTTGTTCAACTTTCATCTCTTCCTGGTACTAAACATGTGACTTTAGACAATGACAATAACCTGTTTAAGCTTTCAGTTTCTTCATCTGTAAAACAGACATAAGCTTCAGACTTATCTTACATAGTTGTGAGGATAATAATGGTGACTCAAAAACACTTCATAGTGCTCAAGAAAAGGTGCCTGTTGCTTTGTTGTTATCATGATTATATGTGTATTTTAATACATATGTTTAAAGTGTCTATAGTTTCAGAGTAAGAGCTCCTCAAGAATGAGTCATTCATTTTTATGACCCTGGCACTTTGTGGTGACTAGTTACTAAATAAAATGCAATAGTTTCATGGAATTGAAAAAGACATTTTTTTTTTTTTTTACTGAAAAGGACACTAGAAGACAATCTGTTTATTGTAAGGATTTTGATAATTCATCACCAATCATTTGGGAGTAAAATAAACAATCTTATTTTCTTACTCTTATCCCCTGGATTTAGATAACCTAGATAAAAAAATGCATATATGAACCAATATTTCTTTGAGTACCTAGTAGAGAACTTTACAGCAGCAGAGAACTGCCCAGCCATAGAGGACAGGTAAACAATGGATTATGATGGGGATGCTATTTTGGGAAAGAGCCCTATTGTCTGCACACTGAGATCTTCTAGGGTAAACTAGTCTCTTTCCCCCATGAAACATACTCTCGGGTCAGAGGTAGAGTACCAAGCTGGCTCTGAATCTGTGAGCATCATCTGCTACTATTACAGATACGAACATTATAAATTTCCCTGTTAGCCTCTTTATCCAAATAGAGAATGGAAACATAGCAGGAGTCTGTCCAAACCTATGTGGTGGGATGACTGACATCTTGTGGACCAGTTGTTACAAAGAATCTTCTCAGCAAAAACTGGATCCTAAATTTAAGTCCTTGGCTGGTTTCTGACAAGCCACTTCATAGACGGGCGTGATGATATATGGTTTTTGCCAGCTCCACCGCATGCGATTTGACATCGCCCACAATTCTGCATATTCAGTTTGCTCTGATCCAGAAATAACTGTTCTCCCCTCACCTTTAATATTCAAGGTTGTGTCCTGCTCCCAATACATCTGTGTTTAGGGCAAAACTGGAGGGTCGTCAATTAATCTTATGCATGACAGTTAATTACTCCCCAAAGCCTTCTTTTCTCCTTCCCAGCTGGACAGAGATGTGGCGAGTTCTCATGTCTGATTCCAGCATCGCCCATCTCCTGACTGCCTTCGTTTGGGCAGTGTTTACTCTTCCACTTCCATTGCTGAAGTGGGAGGGGATTTGAGGATTTATATTCAAGGAGAATTTAGATATGCATTGTGTTTCATAGAGTGCTTTGCCTGGGTATTTAACACCTGTGACCCGTAAGATTCCCCAGACACAGCTCTGTTGCTAAAATAAAATGGCCACTTTCTTCTTTTCCATTCTTGATTTCAAAACCTGTCTTTGCCCACACGATGGACTCAATTTTAAAATTATCTTCCCCATCTTTTCCCACATCCCCTTATGCCCAGGATTTTTTTTTCAAGTAGTACAATTTTGGCTTTTCTTCATTAGCTCCTGCTTTATTTTCCAGTTCTTAAAAGTACATGACTGTGAATTATATGAGAAATGCATTCCCTATAGGGTCTTGGGTCCTCATACTGACCATGGAGGTGATGATAATGGTGATGATGAGCATTTTGTATTTAGGAGAAATGGGACCCACTGGGCTGAAGTGATGTTCTTGATGCCTCATTGACTGGTTAGTTCATATTTGTGTCTGTTGAACCAGTTCAAGTTGTAGATTTTCTTACAGCCTCTATTCATCCCTCATTCCCCATCCCCTGAATGTTGCTGTTCTTGCAAGGGCTGAAAATATGGATTTGTTTGTTAGGATGTCTGAATAAATGAGATTGATAGTCTGCCATATGGTTGGTACTTGATAAGTGTCTTGATTAAAGTCAGAGTTGTTTGGTCCAAATGCCACACACAGTATAAAAAGGAAGTGGTAGTTAAGTAAGGTCTTTATCTGACTTCGAGAGGACAAAAGGAAGTCACTGCAGGATAATATATCTGGGGTAAGGGGAAGCTGACAACTCCACTGTTCAATCTCAAGGTTCACGGAGGGTGTTGACATGGGAGATACTGGAGGGGGAAATAAAAGAGAACTGGTCATGGACCCGCTGATTATGCTGTTATTTAAATTAATGTTTTTATTTTATAGATGGAGGCTCAGAGGCCCAGTGATTTTATCCAAGTGTCCCAGGGTGGCAGTGACCTGATCCAAATTCCAAATCATATTCCATCTCCTACTTTGCTCCTCAAAAATGTTCTATCATTCTAGGCTGTTCGTCGGAGAATTGGAATTCAGCCCAATTTCATTGCCTCCAACTCTTTAAACATAGTTCTTTTATCCTCACCTGAGGACATGCTTATTGATTTTTAGAGAGAGAGGGAGGGAGGGAAACAACGTCGTGAGAGAGAAACCTCTATCATTCGCCCCATGTACGCACCCTGACTGTGGACTGAATCCACAACCTAGGTGTGTGCTCTTGTTGGGAATCAGGCTCGTGACCTTTCCATTTATGGGAGGACACTCCCACCACTGAGCCACACTGGCCAGGGCTTTGTTGCCTCTAACTCTTGATCTTTTTGACATTGCCCTAGCCTTACTTCAAGGGTTCCCCAGAGCCCCTGCTCATTAGGGATTATATAGCCTGTATGTATGTATGTATGCATATATGTATTTGTGTGCATGCACATATGTGTAATTTATATTTACACAATTGGCAGAAGTAGCAGGAGTGCCCCATTTTTCCCTGAAACCAGCAGAAGCAGGAGTGACATTTGGCTAGTGTTCAGATCTTACTACCCAGAGGGGCAGGGACATGAAAGGAAAACTCTTTCCTCCGTGGGCTCCCAAGAACTGGGAGAAGATAGATGTTTTATTCTGCTTTTTTCCCTTCTCCGTGAGAAGATGCTGCACACCATGTGCAGGGGTAAAGTGGCAACTGGATGTGCCAAACTGGCCAAACATCGCTACTGTCGAGATGGGAGGAAGCCGTCTGTGCAGTTATTTCTAAAATGGGATCGATAATGCCCAGCCTGCCTGGTATACTGGCTGAATGAAGATCAAATGGCAGTATACGTGGGGGCCCTTTGTGAGCTGGAAGGGGCCCAGTGAGACTAGACCGGTGGTGTTATTGCATCACATTCCTGTTACAGACGTAGCCAACTTTCTTCGAGAGGAAGTTCTGTTCTTTGGGCTGCCTATAGCCCACCTTCTGTACGGTGCTCCAGGCTCTTAAAAACCAGCAAAATATTCCTTTCTGATGGCAGCTGCAAAAACTGCCAATTACCCACCACTCGCTTTGTACCTAGCTCTGTATTAACAACGCAGTGTACATTTCTCATTGAATCTCTGCAAAGGCTTGTTATTAGCATTTTGAAAAGTCTGAGGCATAGAAGGATTAAAGGATTTGCCCAAATTCAGACAACTAATGTGTGCTCGAGCTATGGATTTGAACCTATTCTTTAACCCTCCTGATGCAAGGATGGAGGGTCTGCCTTGGATGAGTACGAATGATAGTCAGCTACTCGTCTTGCTTCTTTGGTGTGAGAGGAACAAAAATAAATACTGAGAACCCATTTGGGTGTGTCCATTGTGCATTGCCGAGGTTTCTGTGACCAAAGACCAGCCATGTTCAGTGGTTGACTTCATTTGTGGGACACTTTATGGATGCCCATTACAAATTGGAGACTGTGGATAACTTTTCTAAATTAAAAGCTCCCCAAGTTGTGGTGGAGCATGCTCTTTAAAGCGATGATGCATAGATTTTAAAGTGATGTTCATCCAAGGGTTGTGATATTCTATTGCAGGTTGTAAAAACTGCAGGTTAAAATAACGTGTTTGTTTGTTTGTTTTAACTGCCAGATCCTTGTGAGGAACTCACATTTGCCCTCTGAGGTTTAGAAGGACACTGTGTTAAGAAATACTTTGTAGGGTATCAAGTTCTAATTTAAAAACCATCTGCTTCATTGTATCAGGACTTCCTTTGCCACATAGACTAGGAACACTTGGTAAAGGTACTAAAAGCAAGTTACTCAACTTAACTGCAGATCAGTAGGACTATTTGATTATAAACAAGAAAAGCGGGCTCTGGGTGACTTAAGTGAAAAGGATGTTTGGACCCTGGTAGATTAAAGGAAAGAGCCATGTCCAGCTTAGAATTGGCAGGCACCAGGGCAAATCCAGGGGCCTCAGAGGCAGAGGCCCTGCTGAGTTCTGTCCTGACACCCTCAGAGAGAACAGTGAAGTCACTGTTCAGCCTTTCAGCCTGTGTGGCTAGTTTGGGTCCACCGCCTTCCCCTAGATTTGAGAAAACCAAGGCATCTGATTAACAGTCCCACCAAACTAGGTTCAGGGAGGTGGAGGGAATTCCCCACAAGGAAGTTGGGGTGCTGTTATCAGCAGGAAGTAGGCACATATTGCTGGGCAAGGGCAGTAAAATAACTGGATACGTAGTGTTGGTAAGAGTTCAGGGAAAAAGTCATCCCCAAACCACTGGAGAAGTATAAATTGTTATACATTTTCAGAAAGATAATTTGTCAATTTGTATCAAAACCTTTTTACAAGGTTTAGACCCTTTAATCTAGCAATTCCACTTCTGGAATACTGATTTGGGGCAAAATTCAGGCAGTCTGTAGTCTGTAAAATGTTCAATATGGTGTTTTTCTATAATGGCGAATAAATGAGGATAGAAAATAGTGTCTAACAGTGGAGCAGTGGTTTAATTATAGCAAGTAGAAACTGTGACAGGGAGACTTAGAGGCTGTCTTGGTGTCACTCCTAGGTCAAGGAAAAGGTTTCTTTTTAAAGAATGGATATGTTAATTTCCAAAGCCTCAGACATCACTTTCAGACATTCCAGTATTGCCTTTTCTTTTGTTCATTTAATTTTGAGTAAACTTTTCCTTCTTTCCTTCTTTTCTTCCTTTTTTTTCCCTCTTTCCTGTCTTTCTTATCTTCTTTATCTAAAACACCAGTAATCATTCGATTAAACCCTGTTGTGTTTCAAAGGGAGATTGGGCCTAACCTAGGAACTTGCTAACAGATTATCGCCTGGTTTGGGTCTCTGCACCCCTCTCCTCAATTTCCAAAGCTTGATTTTAAATATACTACCTTAAAAATCAATCATCTTTATCTCCTAATAAATTATGATCCCTCAAACTATATAAACAGTGGGGAATCCTCCTGCAGTCTGAAAATAGAGGGCTTAGAGTTGGAACTAGGAAATGAGGTCTTTATCACTAGCCCATTTTCATTCTGTGTTTGGGCCTTGAATGAGAGCTTCTGGGAGGGCAGTAAATGGTCCTTTTCCAGGGCTCCGGACATCCAAGCTCAGGAATTAAAAGTTGAGCTCTTGCAATCTCATCAAGGTTAGCGACCAGCTGATACAAAGCCAAATATTTGTTTTCTAATGAAGGTGTACGGAGATTCTGCAGGGAAAAAGTGTCCTTGCATCTAGAAAAACTGGCATCTGTTTTCTTGGAATCGATTTCCAAAGATTATGCAGCCATTTTAATGGAGCTCTGGGGACCTACAGCGTGTGCGCCTGAACACTGAGGACGAGGGTTTTATGTGTCTCTCAAGCAGATGAACCTCTGCCCTGCCCCCACGAAGAGATCATAAAGCAAAATGTTATTAATCCAGAAGTGATGGGACGGAATGCCATAATGCCTGAGATGTCATTTGTTAAAATATTGACAGTTTGCCACCTTCCCGTCTTGGATTAATTTCGACACAAGCTGGCCATTCACCGGGAGATGCATAATTCCATCGTATTTGGAGGACTGTTTTAAAAGGTTGTTTATGAAAACATCAACTTCAGTCAATAAAATAAGACAGTTAAAAGCCTCCAAAATATGCCTTGGCTTTGCATAAGGAGAGTGATTCTGGATGAAGCTGTTTCTATTAATTTTGCTGATGGGAAGAGGTAGGTGTTTCTTATAAAGTTGAATATTACCTATTCAGGAACCATAATTTGACTTGGGATTAAGTAAGTTAATATTAATAACCAGGTTAATATTTAACTATGTGAAATAACTAGCTTGCCTCTAAAGTACCTAAGAGAAGGTAGAACCATAAGAAGGGATATCTTGAAAAAGGGAATCATATAAACACATTTTATGCCTTCTCTCTGCCTTTACAATATAATTCAAACCCCTGCCTTACTCTGCAGGTTTGTAAGACCTAGCCCCTTCCTATTCCTCACATTCTACACCATATCTAGCCCCACTATCTTCCTTCTCTTCCTTGAATGCACTTGAGTTCATTCTGGACTCAGGGTCTTTGCTTTTGTCCCAGTTTTGTCGGGGGCATCGCATTTCTATTTCTTTCAAGTGCTGGGTCCTTCTTATCCAGGTGTTCAAGCAGCCCTCCTTGTCCATCCTAACTGAGGGGGGTCCTCCCTAGGAGTCATTTTCTTTCATTAGTATGTACTGCTCTTTAAGATAATCTATTTATTTGTTTAATTACTCATTTCTGCCAACTAGAATGTAAGCACCATGAAATTATTGTGCTTATTTGACTGTGTCTCACTCACTCCTCTCTCCCCTGCACGTAGAGGAATGTCTGTTAAAGGCCAGCACTTAGTAAATATCCAATGAAGGAAAGAAGGAGGGAGAAAGAAAGGGAGGGAAAACCAGAGAGACAGAGAGAGAAGGAAAGAAAGCATTTGTGAAAATAGTGATGGTTGAATGCATAACCTGAAAACCAGGTAAATATGACTTAAAGACCTCTGGGTGTGAGGTTGGAAAACACGGAATTAAACTATTGGAAGTGCCGTTTTCATCCCTGAAGTAGCCAATGTGCATCCCTTGGGAGTGCAATTGTGTAAGAGTAAAAAGGTAAAGTGAGGCACGCAATGTTTACCTGAAATGAAGGTCAGTAAATACCCACCTCCCCTTAGTGCATCTCTTCTTTATTTCAGATCACTCACAGCTCTTCCTTTTCTCTCTTTGCTTAGCTCTTGACTCTTTCTTCTTAGGTGAAAATTATACGAAACTTTCGCAGGGAAATGTAAACCTGAGCTCTCTTTGGACACACCCTGTTTATCATAGCAACTCAGTTCCTACCAAGGATTGCGTACGGAAAAGCCCCCTCACAGGAATGAAACTTCTGGCAGAAAGTTTAAATGCAGCATCTAATTTCACAGTG
Organism: Macrotus californicus; assembly: GCA_007922815.1. Classification (NCBI taxonomy): domain Eukaryota; kingdom Metazoa; phylum Chordata; class Mammalia; order Chiroptera; family Phyllostomidae; genus Macrotus; species Macrotus californicus. The sequence goes on along the minus strand of VMDR010001377.1, from coordinate 87,811 downwards.
ATCAATGGATTAATTCCCAGGTTTTAAAAAAGGCAAGAGCCCTTCCCTGCAATGTTTCTGCCAGCACTGGGTAATTTGTATTGGGTTTCCTGTGGTGTCATGAATGGGACATGTGGGGCCATTTCTCTTCTGCTGCACAGGATGGGGATGAATAGCAAGTGCACTTGCTAATGCTGTGAAAGGCTCTGTTGAAATTGATCTGATTTGAATCACCAGCTGAGATTCTACCAGTAGATGTACCAGTCACATTACATTATTTTTTAATGTGGTTGTCTGGGCTGCAGTAATACTTACATTTGAGGTATGGGCTAGAGGCTTTACACATAGTATCTCATTTAATGCTTAGACCTAATACCCTTGGGGACAGATATGACTACAGTCTTCGCTGCACATAAAATACATAATCTCTAAGGGATTAAACCAATTGCCCAGGGTCACCCGCCTGTCCGTTGCCAGAAGAACAGCGGTTCAAATCTGGAGAACCAACTCACATCTATGCTTTTAAACATTAGTTTACACTGGCTCCCAAAGGAGTTTGGCTGGTTTTTTTCATAATCTTTTTTTTTTTGTACTGATGATCTTTCTTTCTAAATTAATGCATTTATTACTGAATATGTTAAAATATTTTAAAAATTCAAAAATTATAAAAGGTATGTAGATAAAAATAAGGCTTTCTACCTGTGATCTCTGGCCTCTCATTTTTCACCCCTGACAGCAACTAGTCTTGATCAGTTTCTTTTGTACCTTCCGCAGATAGTGTAGGTCTATATACTAAGATATACATGTATTCCTTTTCCTTTTGCGCCACGAGGTGATAATGCAGACTTACTTAATGTATTTTTGGTTGTCTTCCATATTGCCAGCCTTTGAAATACATGCATAAATATTTAAGTTGAACATGTAACTGGTATGGATTATGGATTGTCCCATTTCTGCCTGTTCTCTACCTAGTTAGAGCTACTTAAAACACCGTTTTATTTTGTTGTTTAGGACTCCCTAAACCATAATAATAGACACCTGAAACAACGTGGGAATCTTGTATCTTGAGAGTTGGCCTTCATCGTGTTGAAAGCTTCCTGTTTAAGGGAACTGGAGAATGTGAGGATTCTCCTGCAATGCCAGAGTCTTGAGTCACTGACTCTTAGCCTTGGGTTTCCTCTCACTAAGGGAAGCTTTTGAGAGAGGTGATGGTTGCTGCTTGCAGCTGCTTCCTTAGAAGGGTGTGCATACAGCACAGATTCATATCCATGCCTCCTATGCACACATGCACAATGCAGATGAGTGTGCAGACCTGTCATCCAAGACCAAGACTCAGCTTCCTCTCTCTTGGTTACCCCCCTTCTCAATCCATAACTGATCTGTATTCCTTTTCATGTCTCATGCGTGACTTACCCCGTGCGTTGGTCCACATAAATTTCTTTTCCTTGAATGTCCTTCCATGTGACCTTAAATTCTTTGCACCCTCAAAGATTGCCAGAGTCCTGTCACCTGCAGAAAACCTTTCCTGATTCAACCAACTGGACTCTCTTCTTCCCCTTTTTTACCTAGACCCTGATTCTCATTGCAATATCTCTCCCCTCATTTCCCTATCTCTTATGCACCTTTACCCCTGAAACCCAATCGCCTTGCATGTTGAACTTTTGGTAATTAATCCCATGGAAACACCTGAGATGCATGCTGCATGCCCTTCACCTGTCAGAGACAACTAGATTTCTACTTTCCAAACTCATGATGCCTCACTCATTAGAAAATTGACCAGCTGCCTAACTGTTTGAACAGTCTCCAACACATTATAAATGTTTGGACAAAACCACCATCAATGCACAGTCATTGCAGAGCCAATAAAAAATGACCTTGTCTTCCCTCTTTATTTGCATGTTTCATCTCCTTTTTATTTACAGTATCATCTCCAAAGGCAACAGGAGAACATGGTGAACAGCTGGGAAAGGGAGATGTCCTTCACACATCCTATATTTGGAACTGGTAGAAATAGCCATTACAATTCTATGTCATTTTAACAAGGATAAATGTGATGGCAAAATTACATCTTGGTTGTGAGCCCTTTGAGGGCAGGGGCTTATTCATCTTGGCAGTGCATGGACTAAGCATATTATAGGGGAGACTTTCACAAGCACAGGATGGAAAATTCTTTGTCTGGGGGAGCTGTCCTGTACGAGGGAGCAACATGCATGCTCTCAAAACACTAGGTGACAATAACACTCCCCACCCTGGTTGTGTCAGCTAGCAACGTCTCCAGACATTGCCACATGTCTCCCAGTGGAAGAAATACACTGGTGTAGTAGCTCAACAAATGTTGAGTCAACATGTAAAAATTATCGAAGCTTGAACGGTATCAATTAGCTTTATTTTTCTCCACGTTGAGAACAATTAATCCAACTAGTCATGTATTTCAGAGAAACACGTTTTTCTCAATACCTCATTAGTAGGTAAAAATTCGCTGCCAACCACTCCAAATATCCAGTCTCTCTGTTTTTATAGACTCCAGGATGAGTTGAAGGTATGTTTCCACCTGACAACCAATCTATATAACTCGGCATTTAAAACACACACACACACACACACACCACCAAAGAGGGGTAATGCATGGTAATTTTCTAAACCAAAGCATTCAAAGGTGACAACTTCTACCCCTGCATTACAAACACATTCTCTTGAATATAACATCGAGTCTACCATTTTCACTTGCCGCATGACAATCACATGAAGTGAGATGTACGTGGATTGAAGTAATAACTGTTAATGAATTATCACTAAACCACTTCCTAGACTCCACAGCATGTATGGAAGTGCATGTTTAAAGTACTACACAGGATGCAGTTGTATTAACACTTGGGAATCTTGCCCCCACCTGTGCTGGGTTGCATATACCCCATTCCTGAATAACATCTTGAACAGATTTTTCAACTTTCTGGTTACTTTTGCTGTATTTCTATTTTTTTTAAATTTATTTTTAGAGAGAGGGGAAGGGAAGGAGAAAGAGAGGGAGAGAAACATCAATGTGTAGGGTTGCTTCTCACACGCCCCCTACTGAGGACCTGGCCCATAGCCTAGGCATGTGCGCTGACTGGGAATTGAACCTGCAACCCTTTGGTTCACAGTCTGGTGCTCAATCCACTGAGCCACACCAGCCAGGGTACTTTCTGGTTACTTCTGATTGTTAGTATAGTCTCAATTGGAATTTATCTTTTTGAAAGCAGCATAATTCATCAAAGGTTTCTTCTCTTACTAGTCAGACTTGCAGTTCTGGGCCTGAGGAGGAGAAGGGGAGGTATGTTTTCACCCCCTCCCTTTTGTCTTGGAATGGAGAGGGAGGATTTTGTATGTCTTTGGGCCACTTCTTCTGATCAAGCTTTAGAGAAGGAAAGGAGAAGCAACGGATCATAGTTCTTAGCGTAATATTCTCCAGTTCCATCCATGCTGTCACAATAGGTAGGAGCTCCTTCTTTCTTTCTGCTGCATAGTATTCCGTTGTGTAAATGTACCACAGTTTTTTGATCCACTTATTTACTGCTGGGCACTTAGGCTGTTTCCAGCACTTGGCTATTTTGTAAAGAGCACTGCTATGAACATAGGGGTGCATAAGTTGTTTTGAATTGGTTGGCAAAAGACAAATACCATATGATCTCACCTATAAGAAGAATCTAATGAAAAAGATAAACTAATGAATAAAATAGACCCACAGGCATGGAAACATGGAACTGACTGACGGCAACTAGGAAGGAGTAGGTAGGGGGATAATGGTGGAAAGAAGGGGAGGGGACTAGTTAAAGAGCATGTATGAATGACCCATGGACATGGGCAACAGTGTGGGGATTGACTGTGGGAGTGGGCGGTGGGATGGGTGGAGGAGGGCAAAGGGGGAAAACTGGGGCAACTGCAATAGAATAACAATTAAAAATCTTTAAAAAATAAAGTCTATTTTGTCTGGTATTAAAAGAGAAGGATCATACTTCTTAGACTCAAAGATGCCATTGTCTTCCTCTTACTGCTGATTGTTGCAATTTTTCTAGCTTCTTTGTGGCAAATATTTTATATCTAACTTTCCCTTGGTGCTGAAGTATCACAGACTCCTCAACTAGGGGCCTCCTAGCTCCTCAATATTTCCATGTGGAAAATCCAGCTCCAGCAAAACTCCATTCAACTCCCTTCTTGGTGTCTGTTCCAACAACATGTCCCACTGGTTATTGTCCCCTCACCTTGCAGGAAATCCTCTTGGAATGCACCAAACTGACTCAAGCTCAGCTCTTTCTATGCGAAGTACATGAATGATGATAAACTCACTCATGCTTACAATGCCAACTGGGAGGATTGAAAGTCCTTCCACTGTTCCCCTCACTCCTGCTCTACCCCTCAGCGTTCTCCAGTCATAATTTGCCCTGTGCTTAGGGACAGCTCTCAGACACCCATCAAGTTTGCTGTATCAGCAGACATCCAACTGAGAAGATGAAGTTCAATTCCCTTTCTTGCAGGCGTTCCTTGTATTAGCAAGGAATTCTCTTAGTGTGGCTTCTCAAGTGAACTGGGGAGCAGTTATCAGCACTCTCAGATACATGACTGGGTTCTCTTAAATCCTCATACTCATTGCTAGATTTCTTCTGAGACCTATACCTATCTTAAGGCAATGACATTTGGAACAGACTCTGATGAGTATGGGAACATGGTGAATTTCTTTTCATAGTTTTTTGTTTTTCATACCATTGGGCTTTGGAAAATATCTATGTTTGGTATATCAAAAAAAAAAAAAAGAGCTGAGTAGTCCTTCAGGGGAAGTGTCCCAAATTTTCCATATCTCTGTAATAAATGATCTATTCTCAAAGCATATGTGGTGTAATAGCCCTTGTCTTGCCTTTCTGGGAGGTAGAGATAGTTTCTCATGGACCCAAACAGGGCTTCTTAATGGAGATTTATAACATCAAAAGGGATTTCATGAGAACAAAGTAATTATCCTTCATGTAAGAATATCAACCCAATTTACAAAGGAGTGAAATTAGGCATTGCCGTTAATTACAGGGACAATCTAAAATTTGTGGACCAATTAGACTGGTTGCAAGCAACAGACACCAATTTTCCCCTTACAGTAAGCAAAAAGGATATTTATTCATGATTTGCAGGAAGCAGTGTTGGCATCATGGGAGTTACAAAGCAATGGGAAGGTCTCATCTGTGGAGCAAAATGAGTTCAAATATGTCTTCATGCATCTGTTCTAGATCCAGGGAGAGCACATCCCATTGGCCAAGCTCAGGCCACATCTCCTCTTCTTGAATCCACTCTGGCAGAGAGAGCTAGTATCTGACCAAAGGTGCCTCCAGGAAGCTCTTCATCTTCCAAAATGGAAAGACAAGGCACCTACCTGTGGCCCCAATAAGACACCATGAAGTGAAGGAGCTCAAACTCCTATTAACCCTGGGTATTGTTAAGAAAGAGAATCAATTGCTACATCAGGAAATGATGCTAAATCCCTCTTTACCCACAAGGTTGATCTGTATCCTCTGACTGAGAGGGTTCGGAGCTGCCTCAGTCTATAGTTCACACTGAATTTCCCATATTCCCTTTTCTCAGATGTATGGAGAACCCTATAGTCTGCTTTTGCATTAAGAATTGCTGTCCATTGTTTCTATAAGGGCTATGCTGCCCTTTCTGCACCTCATAAACATTCCTTGTCCTCACTCTTCATCCCCTTTCTGAAGACCATTCCTCCAGAGTACGTTTCAACAAATGTCTTGTTTGTTTTTTTTTTACAGTTCCCTCCTGCACTCACACATGTTAGCCCAGTTTTGTGCTGTGAATTCCTTTTCTAGACTGCTGTTACTGCTTTGAACTCAGTACCCATTTGTCTGAACCTTGATTTCTTGTTTCTTTTTAGTGCACTTACCCTCCTCACTCCTATGCTACCTGTCTCTGCTTCTAGGATGTGCATATTGTGGAAAGCAGACAAGCAAAGATCTCAGACTACCCATGCCAAGAGGAGACCACACTCTGGCTCCCTGCCCATTGGTATCACCACCGTCACCAGTCACTTCTTTCTTACTCCCTATCTGTACAAAGGAAAGTCTCTTGATGTCTCTGAGGAACACTTGTGATTATAGAAAATAGTTCTGGCTCCTTGAAAATGAAGTCCTAAGAAGACTAATCTTACTTCTGATGAATCATATGTCTGTTCTTTAAAACACTCTTGGCATACATACATAGGCGCATTCTAGGTTGTCCAAGTACCAAATGGCAGTCATTAAGAACTGTCAGCACCAATACAGGACCAGCAGAGCTGAGACCTGGGACTAGATGAGGTGGATACTAAAAGTATGAACAGATCAACTATACCTGCTCAAGAACAACATCCTGCCCTGATTGGTGTGGTCAGTGGCTTGAGTGCCAGCTTGCAAACCAAAGGAAGGGTCATGGATTCAATTCCCAGTTAGGGCACATGCCTGGGTTGTGGGCCAGGTCCCCAGTAGGGGGCACATGTGAGGCAACCACACATTGATGTTTCTCTTCCTCTCTTCCTTCCTTTCCCTCTCTCTAAAAATAATTTTTTTAATCTTAAAAATATCCTTAAAATCATTGGCTCAATGTTGTTACTCACGTTGGTTGCAAGCTCCCTGAGGGCTATTGCTATGTCTGGTTTATTCACCAATGTATCTTCTACCAATGCAAATGATCTGGCACAAATGCCTAATAAATTTTGCTTGAGTGATTGAATGCATGACCCAGTGAATTAATCAGTTGTTTCGACCTTATTTGAAAGACCAGAATCCTGACACCGATGCATCTTTCAGGCTTTAAGCTAGGTTCCCCATGAGCTAGGTTCCGGAAGCAAGGCCCTTACAGGAAGATTCTTCCATATTTCTCTGGAGCTACAGCAACCAGCATAAGTACATTTAATTCTTTACTGCCTATTTTGTGAATGCTACACCAGTTCTCAATCTCCCTCTCTGGTCTCTTTTCCTTGGGTAGTGACAATCGGAATTTTTAGAATCCATTATTTATTTTTGTATTTCTTCTCTTTTCCTGTCACCACTCTGTAGAGTAGACTTCACATCTATTTTCCAGGCCATTTACAAAACTCAGAGATATTGACCCCTGCTTTTATGACACTGGGGTGGACACTCAGTAAATAGCAAAAGTAATTCAGGGATATTAATAAGCAAATGTTCAGTAGACATTGATACCCAGATGATTTGCATGACCATTTTGTATAAATGCAATGAAAACTCCTAGCTGATAAAGATATTTGCTTCCTTAGACTAAAGGTAAATCATCAGTACATTCAAGTCTTTCAAAACATCCACTGTCTCCAGCTAATCTTGTAGGAAGAAAAAAAATAGTTATCACTTTGCAATTTATGTTTTTACCAGCATGCAATTGACTACATTCAATTGACTCCAAATGTTTTGCACATTCTAATTTTTGTCCCCTATTGTCCTCCCCTGTTGACTTCAAGTTAATGCATAATATGAAGGAGGACATCCCTCATAAATTCTATATCATCAGTGTAATGTGGCTTTGATGATATACTACATTTTAAATGAGCTCTGTCACCAAAGGACGATGGGGGGCCCAAGAGGTTTTTGTTTCTTTAATTTTTTTTTCTGCTCTTGCAGTGTGGTAAGTCTAATTATAGTTAGCAGCAAACAACAGTGTTTCTCCAGCTAGTGTAGTGTGTGAGGTCTCTTGGATCTCTAGGATATCTTCAGATGTTATATATAGTGTGTGTCTTAGGCCCAACAAGACAAGATGGCTCTTAAGAGGAGAGAGAATTTTGAAAGATTAAAGGAAGATTGATAGTGCAGGATATTAGTAATGTTGATCTGCCACAGTCAAGTACAGTCATGTATTCCTGTGGTTTATTTTGCTCATGGGAGTTAAATAATATTTCCAGAATATTAGAATAATTTGAAAGATAAGGCCATGACATAGCTAATCTATTTGCAGGGAGTGATTGTTATTTTTTCTAATATTCCATTAATTTGGGGAGATTTCCCTCTATGCATTGTCTTTCCTAGAGAAGCAGCCACATACGTACTCTTGTTTACTATAGGGTGTACCACTATAGCTGTTCACACCCCTGTTCTAGAGAATATGCTCAGTGCAATTTTTTCCTTATCTTGTTCTATACTAGCGCTTCTCAAGCTCTACAAACTTGAGAGGCACCTGGGAATCTTCTTAAAATGCCTATCTTTTTTAGTAGGTCTGGGGGAAAGCCTAAGATTCTGCATTTCTTATAGGCTTCCAAGTGACACTGATACTACTGGTCTGTCACACAATGAATAGAAAGATTGTATGGGGTCTTAACCAAGAATGAACACACTTGTATGTGGGCACATCTGCAATAGAGTTGCACGCAGTGGAGAACAAAGCAGATGTTACTATATAACAGCTAACGCGAGTTGACTCCTGATTGTATTATTTAACAGTGCCGGATGGATAGGCACAATAGGTACAGTGGAGGGGCTGTGCTACAGCTGAGAGAGATTTCATGAGATGGTCGAGTTGCATAGCCAGTGAGAGCATGGAGTGCATGGTGGAGATGGAATTTGAACTCACGCAGCCTGCTGTCAGAGACCATGTATAAATGTCTATGCTGCCCATAGGCTAATGCCTTAAAAGTCAGTGTACTTTTCTAGAGTGTAGTGTCTGGAGTTTTGCCATCTTCATCATCACACACCAATCAATAAATATTGAGCTCAATTGAGAACCTGAGGCCATGCCTTAAGGTTTTGCAGCTGACAAGTGGAGGTGATGGGATCCAATTGAAGGCTAGCAAACAACACTCTTTGGTAGTTTCAATTCAAGGGGAAAATATGTATGTGTTTATATATTTAATTAAATCATTATCTGTGATAATTGGCTGGATGGAGAAAATGACCTATGGAGAGACATAAAGTATATCCTAGGAACTTTGAGGTAACTTGCAGATTATTTTTTTTGTTGTTTAGATTTCTGTTTTTGAACTTTTTTTATTCAGGGAAAATTCACACAGCATAAAATTAATCATTTTAAATTGTACGATTCAGTGGCATTTAATACATGCACAATGTTGTATAGCCGTCACCTCCAATGAGCACATGAAAAGATATGCAACATCATTAGTCATTAGGGAAATGAAAATCAAACCACAGTGAGACACCACTTCATACCCGCTAGGATGGCTATTAAAAAAAACAGGAAGTAACAGTGTTGTTGAGGGTGCGGAGAAATTGGAACCCTCATACATTGCTCGCTGGAAGACAAAATGGTACAGCTGCTTTGGAAAACGTTTGGGGGGTATTCAAAATGTTGAACGGAATTCTTACTAACTTTTGGTGACTGAGTTTCTTTGTCTTTTCTCACCTGCATCTTGATGTTTCTCACTGCTTCTTTAAGAACCTCTGTCTTGGCTGTCCTTTGGCAGATATCAATGTAGTAGCCATTGTAAAAAGGTGCCAAGCTTAGTATCTTAGACCCAAGGGATTATTTTCTCATCACAATGATCCACTGTCTATTTTTAGCTGGGTCCAAGTGGGGAGGTTGAGGAGTTGGCCCCGACCCAAACTTAGGTATTTCATTACCCCAGGTTTATTTTCCATCTCATGCACAGTGTCTTGTATGATTAAAATAAGAATCCTCCCCCATGGCTTTCTTCAAAAGACTGACTCCTTGGACCACAGCTGAAAGATAATTGCTTTTGATGCAGAAAGTAATTGTGCCATGACTATTCATTGCCCTGTCAGGAAACTTCCATTCAAATCACTGGGCAGAATGGTGGGGGTAGATGCGGGTGTGAGCCTTAATCTGGCCACTTTATTTGTGTTTAACCTTGGGCTAGTCACTCCACTTCTGTCTGCCTCATTTCCCCAAATAAATCATAGGGTAGTACTTCCAGGAGTGGCTGATGGTTAACTAAGATAATGCAGGAAAGCGCTCTGCCTAGGGTCTGACACACAGCACTCAATGTCAGCTATTGTTGGGTTATTACTGTACTTATTCCTGCCCTATTCTCTACCTGGTTATATGGCTTGGGTCTACTTGTGCATTACAACCACTTGTTTTTCTACCTTCTGTAATTCTGTCATTTTCCTCCTATGAGCTAATTGTCTTTACCTTCTCTGTGAACATTTTGAACCTTCTTGAATAAGACAAAGATGCTTTAAACATAATTCTTGAAAGGTTTCTTCACAGACAGCCAATCTAAGAGTGATAAATTTATTGTGTTTAAAAGAAAGGGAACTTTATTACTTTTGGGTTAGACAGCGGCCTCCCATAGTGTCTGCCCCGTGCAGGGCCTTAGGAGTCTCACTTCGGACGGAACAGAGAACCAGGGTGTCCTTACCATGTCAGTCTAGGGGCCTGATGCCTCCAGAGCAACGGTCTGTTTTGTGTGTGGCCTGGGGAATCCAGTCTGTGACTACAGAGGTATATTTTCACATTAATGGATACTTCACTATTTCAATGTTCTTAAAAGCAGTTTTTGGCCGTAAATGTCTTGTGAAACTCTCCTTCTATGTTGTTTGTGCATAGATAGCCACAGAAGAAGCTGGCTGTAAGAAACTCACTTGGAGATTTCATGAACGGTCATCACAAATTTGTGATGTCTGCGTTGGCAAATTTTCATACAACGCTTAAAAGATGTTCAGATTTTACAATGTCATCATCAGTTTTCTCAGAAATGAGCTTAGTTGTAGCTTTTTTATTGGACAGAGAAAATACCAGTTGATTTTTTAATTTTAAATTAAATTCATAATACATTGACATTATAAATCCTTCGCAATGTTTGTTCCCTGACTTCTTGGAGTTTAGGTCAGTGATTATCTGGTATCAGAGGAAATCCCTGCCCAGATCCCCAAAATACTTCCACACTAAAAGATGGTACCAAAAGCAAGTAATGATCACATTACCTGGGAATGAGTGAAGTGTGTTATAAAGAGGAATCCTGGATAATGACACTTTTAGAGCTGGAAGAGCTCCAGGGTTTTTCCAAATAAAATAAAACCGTGTTTCAGAAAGGAGAATACCTCCAGGTCGCACGGTGAGTCGATGGTGCAGCACAGATCGGAAGCCTCATAGTCTGTTCAATGGTGTGGCCGCTCTAGGCCCTCCCATGCGAGGCTCAGCAGGGAAACTGGTTGTCGACTCTCAGAGAACAGTCTTGGAAAGGAACTTTGTGATCAAGCTATTCGCCATCCTCCTTGTACAGAGGACTGTAATAGGCACTCACTCATTTAACAAGTATCTATTGAGAACCTACTAAGTGTCAAACACTGTCCTAGCCAAGGGTAACAGCAGTGAGCAAGCCCGGAAAGTTCCCTGCTCCCAGGGAGCTTCTGTCCTGATGCAGGAATCAGACAAGAGTCAGTGATCCGCCAAGAAGTATGGATGACTATAATGCAGGGTGACGTCCACCTCACACAGGGCTCAGTAAATGGAAGGTGACAGGAAGGAGTTAGGGATTTGGTGTTTCTAAGTGCAGTAGAAAGACACCATAGAGTCTTAACTAGAGGAGGAAAGGAATAAGATTTGTATTTAAATGACCTCTTTCACGACTATGTGGAGAATCTGCTGTGGTGGGTGTAGCGGGGGAAGCAAGGAGGTATCAATTAGTAGGGAGAAATGATGGTAGCCACGCTAATGTGGCAGTGGGGAGGGACAGGGGTACATACAGATATAGGTTATATGCTGAGCATAAATATGAGGGCTTATCTCTAGACTTAGTGTAAGAGGCGAGCAAAAAAGACTTCAAAAACCTTCGTTTTTCAGCATGAGCATCTGAATGAATAAACCAAGAAAAGTGTGCATCAGGCCTTGTGACTAGCTTTCATACAATTGATTTACATCTGTTTTTAGAATAAGTCTTGAGACTCACAAGCTATACTTGACTGGAAAGCAGATGTTTATTTCTTTCTTTCTCAAATAATACCTCATGCAGGGCTGGATGTGGGCTGGGGTAAATTCAGGGCTCAGCACAGGTGGGCCGTGGAGGGGCACCCTGCTGCTTGCTTCCCTTGAGCCAGTGACCGCAGAGCTGAAAGAACACGTCTCAGTGGGTAAGAGCGCAATCAGCTTCCCCGTGTGGAGCCGCAGTGGGGACACGGGCTCTGCCTTCGTGGGTGCTGCAGTCATCTTCTTCTGCAAGACTATCTGTGAACTTCATTAACCTGCCAGTCACTTCCTCTTGATACATGAATGGGAACCGCACCATGTTGAGTCACAATCTGAAAGGATGTTTGTCATCACAGTGTGGCATCGCTCTGCTCCCTGACATTCTGCCGTTTATCGTTCTTCCTCCCGTGCTTTCCTTCCCCAGGCAAGTCTAGCCTTTGGCAAGGATCACATCCAAGCCAAATTTTGATCAATAGTTTTGTTCATTTCAAATTGAAATGAGCTCAGTGGTTGGCCACTGACGAGAGGTATACTCAAAATGTGGCACATTCACACCCCGTGCCTTAGGTTGAACGTGTTGTAATTCTTCAGGTAGGGAAAAACATTCTCTTAGCTTCATGTTTAAAAAGTCATCGTACAGTGTCTCTTCCCTACAGCCCACAGCCTATGAATTCAGGATCCTTGTAACAGTTACCAGTCTTTAAGGTTCTTTACTGCCTGTGCCATGAAGAGATGGAAGAGCAGGAACCCCTTGGACTATGTTAACCCCTGTGTATGGGCATGAGCAAGGTCTGCCTGAGAAATATTTTCTTTCTTAACTTGGACTTAGCTTGGGAGCTTATTTCTCCCCTCTCCGAAAGCAACTCTCCCCACACCTTGGGCTTTGCACTTTTATACCCCACCATGACTCAGGGAAGAACTTTGCTGCTTTGTTTTTCTTTGTTTTCCACTTGTATGCCCTTCTGGCTTGAATGACTTTTGCCTGGTTAGAGAGAAACATTTTGGGAGAAACCTACAGGATTATGTGAAAAATTTTCCCTGAGGTTCACAGCAAAGCATCTCAAAGGGAGTTGGAGTCTCTTTCTAAACACTGTGTGACATGAGTTTTCTGAAATGTCACAGCAGCATCATTCCTGGGAGAAGAACACACGTCTGTGCAGGGTACCCTGCACGGAAAAAAAAAAAAAAGTCAAGAGAAAGACAAGATATAAAGGTCATCTGGGTATAGGACACTCTCCTTTTAAGCTTAAAAAAGCCTAAAGGGGAGAGACAGCGAAAAGCACTGTGTCTGTGATTGTTTATCTTTGCCAGATGTAAGCAGTACATAAGATGCTTTGCTGGGTGTTTCGTCTTGTGCTGTCTTGGACTGCAAGACCCGGGAATGTCTTGCCTGTCTCTGCATCCCCATTCCCAGGAGACTATTTAACACACAGAGCCACCCAGCAACTGCCACGCTGCAACAGGCCCCACCTAAAGGTGGCATCCATTTTATCATACTTGGGTTCCACTTTAGGGGAAGGGAGATACTTCTGTGTCACTGCATATATGGTAACAAGAAATTAACCTGAGAATATTGAACAGATTCAAATCAAGAATGTCTAGGCAGTAGAGGAACTCTTACTAATGGCATAAAAAACGTTTTCTCCACTTCCAATCTGAGAAACACCCAGCAAATATCTGTAGTAAACTTTTTCTCAGTTTTATTGCGGTTTAGATAAATAGATGTTTTGGGAAATATTGCAAATTAGCACTTCATAGGGTTTTGTAGAAATGTTTACATACAGGTTCAACTCTGTCCCATTATCATCAATTATAAGTGGCTATAATTGACTGTTTTTTTTCTTCGTTTCAGCTTTGTTGTATCGGACACCCTTTTCACTATTTTCAGGGTTCCCCATAAGGGATTTGGTGCATGTTAGGGCCTTACCCACAATTCCACTTGCTGCGTGTCGACCCCGTACTAACTGTGTGCCTTTGGACAAGTTTCTTCACCTTTCAGAACTTTAGTTTCCTCATCTATAAAATAGAGATGGTAATACCAGTTTCTCTAAGTTGTTGTGAGAATTGAATGAGCTAAGTTATGTAATGTGCTGAAGGATGCGAGGCACATAGACCTAGTCAGTGGAAGGTACCCAGTGCTGATGTTGTTACTACTGAGCTTGACCTAACTTGGAATGTTACCTTGCACAGTAGCACTGTTTGCACACATCTGCTTTTATGATTATTAGTTAAGAGTTTATTTTTATAGGAGATGTGGAAAAGGGTGATTGAGCATACATAGGTTATTAGTTTAAGCTAATGAATGTTTTTTTACAGGCTGACCATCTGTCAGGAAAGTAGCAGAAGGCATTCCAATAGGATGAGTTGAATTAAATGAGGAGATAAAAGTAATAATAATGGCTTTCCTCCAAATGATATCTCAAAATCTGTCCACATTTTTTCAACCTCCACTGTTGCCATTTGATCTAGGCTACTTACATCTGGACTATAACCTCCTAACTGGTCTCCCTATGTCATTGCTTGCTAATCCAATTTATGTCTAATAATCAGAGCAAACATTTTACTATTCAAATCAGATCACTGCACCACATCCTTTATAGCCTTCCAACAGTGAAGTAAAACCGAAAGATAACATAAAAATGGATAACTTGGTCCGCAGTAGTAGTATAACCTGGCCTCTTGCCTTTCTCGCTAACCCCCCTCTCTGTAACCCAGTGATTTTCAACCGGTGTGCCACAAGAATTTTTAAAACATGTAATACCTGACTATTTAGTCAGAGGCACTCACCTCTTTTCCCTTAAATTGTCAAATTAAAAATCTCCATGAGCCAATTCCACAATACTGATCCGGTGTAAATGAATCAAAATTATACCTGTTCTTTTTTTTTTTTTTTGTCAGATCAGCAAAAAATATATTTTTGGTGTGCCACAGAATTTTAGTAATTAGTTTATGTGTGTCATGAGCTGGAAAACATTGAAAATCACTGCTCCAGCTATTCATTCCTAGGACCCTAACCACACTGCCACCATGCTCCCGGTCTTAGAGGTACGTGCTGTCCCTCTGCCAGAGGGCACTTCCTGCCACCGTCTCCCAGCAAGGTCCACTTTGTGTCAAGTTTCAGCCTAAGCTCTGCAGTGAGGCATTCTACCGTTCTTTCAATAACTGTCTCCTACTACAACGATTCCATTGCCTTCTCTCTCTCTCTCTCTTTTTTCTGTGTTATTCTGATTCCAGTTTATAATTGCAGATTTACTGTTGTGGTTTCTTGTTAAATTGCTCGCCACAGTATTCCCAGACCCTATCTTAGTGGCTTACTAAATGAACAATGCTTCAAACTACAAAGAGCTTTTGATGTATATGATCCCAGTTAGGGCTCACAGCATCTCTGTGCAGAAGGCACATGCTGGACTATTTCAAAAGCATAGGTGAGGAGTCTAAAGTCCACTGGGGTGAAGGCCTGAAAATGGAAGAACTGGGTCTGAATCTCAGATTTCTGATGCCAAACCCAGGGCTCTTCCAGCTTGAGTGCTGGGCCTTCCAGACACTCTCTGTTCTGGTCTGTATGCCCACTGACTATTGTTTGTCTAAGTAGCGCTATATTTCATGAAGCACTTGAACAAGCATTTTCATTGCACTCCTATCACCTGCTAAACTGTCCTAAGCACATTCCAAACCATTTCTCATATAATATGTTCAAGGTCCCTGTTAGGTATTGTATTAGTTTTCTAGGGCTTCCATAACAAAGTTTCAAGAATGGGACAGCTTAAATCTACAGCAACTTGTTTTCTCATAGTTCTAGTGGTAGGAAGTCCCAAATCAAGGTGGTGATAGGGCCACACTCCCCTTGAAACCAGTAGGAAAAATTTTCCTTGCCTCTTGCTAGTTTCTGGTAGTTTGTCAGCAATCATTAGCATGCCTTGGCTTATACACAAGTAACTCCTGTTTCCGCCTCCATCACCACATGTGTTCTCCCTAAGTGCCTTCCTATCATCTTCCTTTTATGTGTGTCTCTATGTTCACATGTGACCACTCTGATGCAGTTATCCTAACTTCATCACATCTGCAAAGACTATTAACAAATAAAGTCACATTCACAGGTACCAGACGTTAGGTTTAACATATTTTGGGAGGGGCACAATTCAATCCATAGTAGGCACGAGCCCCATCTCCTTTTCATGAATGGGACCATGGGCTCTGTAATGGGCCTAAGTTTCTGCAGCTTGCAAATGACAAAGCCAAGTTCAAATATAAATCAGGACTCACAAGTTCATACTTGGTTTATGGACCACACAGGCAATTTCAAGCCCTAAAGCCAAAGCTTAGTCAGATGGATTCAGTTAGCCTTGAGAAAAGTGAAGTAGGGCCCATTATTTTTATGCAAAGTGAGCTTGGTTAGGAGAGGCAAACTTTAAAGTGTCTGAGCGTGTGTTTTATAACTAGCTCTGCCTGTAGAAGCAGAAATGTGTTCCTCCCTTGCCCAACTCCACTGCATTTAAAATAGAGTGTCTGATACTCTTTTAAGGGAAGACAAGCCATTCTTCATTTTAATTGGTGGGGGAAAGTTCATTATGAAGTGTTCTTCCCTCAGAATAGTCCTCTAAAGTTGGATGTAGTGTCTGCATTGTCTTCATTCTCTTCTCTTCCCAGGAATCATTAGCCGCCCTGGTTGGTGATTTATAATCACATTCCCAACAAATTCCACTGTTGTTAATGACTACATATTTTTCTATACAAATGGTTTGTGCTCTTCTTCCTGAGGACAATTAACTAAGAAACTGGTCATAAATTACTGATAATGATCAGCTCGTCAGAGATGATTGTCAAAAGGTGCATCTTCCATAGTAATTAGGTAAAGTATCTTTAATTGCTGATAAAAACAGACAAATTGTGGCTTTTTTTTTCCTTTCTTGAGATACTCATGAAATCTTCCTGGAAGTCAGGCAGAATAACACCTTTTTCCCCCCCTTCTCCTGAAGGAGGGGAAAAGGAAGAAGCATTCATCATTTACAAGCTCCCAGAAA
The DNA here is from genome assembly GCA_007922815.1 of Macrotus californicus. Taxonomy (NCBI): domain Eukaryota; kingdom Metazoa; phylum Chordata; class Mammalia; order Chiroptera; family Phyllostomidae; genus Macrotus; species Macrotus californicus. The sequence continues at coordinate 70,916 of VMDR010001377.1, read as the reverse complement.
CATTAAAAATGTGACAGCCTTTCGAGGTTTCAGATAAGAGGACGGATCTTTCTAAAGCAGAGATCAGAGAAAATCTACTCTGGGACACATTCTTTCAGGCAGGAAGCAGGGGTCCTTCCTGGTTATGTTTGATATCTTTTCCTCAGGATCACATCTCTCCCATTTGCATCTAAACCTTGGCCTTCAAATGTGACTCTTTTTGAACTCTGGAGAGGGATGGTATTTAATTCACAGAATTCCTCACAGTTAGGATGCTGATTAAACCCCAGACTATTTCTGTACGTGGAGCTGTGGTGGACCCTTAGCTGGGAAAAGAGGAGCTGAGCTACTGTAATGCATGTGGCCTGGAAGGTCCCTTTAATCAGGCCTTATTATCTATTACCATGTTGATAAGCTCAGTCTGACCATTTACTGATGTGGAAATTTGCAGGGCCTACTGTTAATATTCTATAAAGAATAGACACATTTTACATAGTGAAAGGTGATTTAAATTTAAGCCAGTCCAATGAATTGCTTTGCTGACCTGTCTTGAATATGGTTAGTCTTTGAGTATTGCAATGCTTTATTTATAATCTCCTTTAGTTTCATAATTGTTTTTTTTTTTCCTTGATGGCAGAAACCATCAGACAAGCTATGGTATCTGAGATCATATGAATCATTTTGGCAATTTAGAAAATAATGTGGTGTTTAAAAGAACAGAGATGAGGACTCCAAAAGGAGGGGGTCTTAATATCAAATAAATTGGAGAAGTGTGTAGCTTCTCTTTAAGCTTGCTAGTTTTTGTTATGAGAAGGGAAGATACCGCTGCTGCAGAATAGCAATGTACCATATTAAAGAATGTTTAGGCACTGATTTCATCAGGATTCCTCCGGTTCCAAGGGAAAACAAATTAAAAAAAAAAAAAAAGAACAAGTCAAATAAGCTTAAGATAAAAGAAAGATTGGGTCCTAGACCCGGGCAGCACAAAAGGTAGGTTTCAGTCATGGCTGAGTCTAAAGGTTTAGTGATGACACAAGTCTGATTCTTTCGGGGGTCCGCTTGCCCTCTCGGTATCAGGCTTCAATAGAACCATGTGTGTTCTCTGAGAAGTTAGCGTGCTTTTGGGGATATCTCAGAAAAATCTCAGGGGAGGCTGTGATTGACCAATCTGGGTCACGGGCCTGTTACTGAGTAAATCCCTGGGCTACAGGACGAGATTTTCTGATTAGCTGGTCTTGAATCTCATCCCATGGAGTGAAATGGTGGGGGAAGAGGTGCACAGCTCCCTCTAAAACATGTAGGCAAATATGTACAATGGAATAAATGTGGTTCGCATAAGTAGGGGATTTGGGGTAGATCCGAAAACGAAACAATAAAACTGAGAAAGACTTAGTAGAGGGACCCTCTTGCCCACCTTTTTGCAATTAGCCAACTCCTGCCCAGCTGAGTTTGCTTTGCTTGCCAATTTATAGCTGCTTTCCTTGGAAGGCTTTGCTCTTATACCTGTCATTTCCTGAACATTGCCTGAAAGAGGTGACAGTGTCAAGTTCATATGAGAAGTCTAAGCCATTATCTACTTAATGACTGAATCTAAAATGCTGTCCTCATGTGTCTCTGACCTAATGCTTTCCTTCTTTCTGCCTGGAGTCCACCCAAACCCACCTCTGACATTCTTCAAGCTACTCTTTAAATTCTTTGTTTCTTCATGAATTTTTTTTAGCAGGAGCCCAAATTAATTTCCTCTTTCTCTGTGTTTCCATTAAAATGTGTATGTTTTTAAAAATAGTAATATTTAGAATGTTCAGCCCTTAATTTCATTTTCTAGGAATCCATGCCTTTCTTTAAAAATAGGATACTGTATTGTGATTCTTTTAAAAATCCCTTCACGATCAATAACATAGTACCTGGAACTACATAAATATTTAATTCTGGTGATTTTTTTTTCCCCAGGCAGGACAAAAGGAGGAAGTGAGTACGTGGGCAACTTAAGTATCATTTGAGTCTGGCGCTGTTTGCTTAAGGGGATGAGGGTGTGGGCACTAAGTAACAGTCTGGAAGAGAGCAGGAGGACAGTCAACTGATGTAAGAGAAGTCGGAGAAGCTTTTGTTGCTGTTGGGGACCTGTGGGAAGTCGCCTTATCTGGCCCCATTTTATAAGATAATAGCTCTGAGCTCTGGATTATAGGAGGACACACTCATCTCTTTGAGATTCAAACTAAGCAAGGTTCTTTCTTGCAGGTCTATGTAGACCTGGCCCAACCCAGATGAAACAGCTTTTTCATTCATTCTTAAAATTTTATGGAGTGCCTTCTATGTCCTGGTGATGTGTGATGGTCAATATATGTGTATATTGCTCTTGTCCTCATTTTTGGAGCTTGATATTCTGGGGTGCAGTCTCTGGCTGCCTCTCAACTCTCTGTGAGATCTCAGACCAGTTATTGACCAACCCTGTGCCTAAGTTTCCTTATCAGTGAGGTGGGGACCAGTAGCTGCTTTGGAAAGCTATTACGAGGATTAAAAGAGCAATTGCTTGTATAATGCCCAACACAGAGTGAGCATTCAACAAATGATACTTATTACTGGTAGCCGTTGGCTCCTGAAGCCCACAGGCTGGTAGAGCTGACATCAATCGAATGACGGTATTCAACGTGTAAGTTATAGCAGAATTGACCTGGAGAGGAGTTGCTTGGCGTTAAAAACACTTATAAAGTGAAATTATATAACATTTGCCTGGCAATGCACATTTAATTTAGCTACCTGTAAGACTCTCCATAGATTAGAGCCAAAAAACGAACAATTTATCAGTTTTTGATGGCTGATAATAAAGAAGCAGTTACGTGTGGTTGAGATGGTCAGTTCCAACCTGGATTTCAATGCTACCGTGATATCACTCAAATTAGATCTCACATTCTGTCTAGATGATTCCTCTCTCTCAATGCATTGGCCCGTTGGGAAGGGGACAAACCTTCAGCTTGTCTTTCAAGATCCTATCTAATCTTTAAATGACTGGGAGTCTTTTGGATTTCAAAAGGATTTTTCTTTCCTTTTCCAGTCATACTCAGTCTCCAGTCAATTCAGACATCTATCAATTCAACCGGAGAGGTAAGGAAGGATAGCTATGCCTCCCATTCCTTCTTGGTGCCATAGAGCATGCTTTAAAAATTATTTCTAAATTACTAACTGCTTCTGGTTGGGAGAGCAGTGTCCACGTGTATGGCCATCCTGTGCCAACCTTTTGAAAAGGTAGAACATATTCATTAATGTTGGCTCCTTAAAAAAAAAAATCTTCCTTTATGTGGGATCAGAACAAGTGATTAAAATACTGGTGAAATTGAAGGAGGACAGCTCTTCTCTTGGGAAAGGAAAAGAACAGCTCGTATCAAGGGGGAGTCAGAGCAGTGAATAAAAGCCCAGACCCAGCCTTACATTGCTGACACCTTGAGCTAGTCTCCCCAGTTCTGAAACTTGGTAATACCATGTGCAAAATGGGATGGAAATGTCCAACTAATGAATTTTCAGGGCAAATTGAAGGGGATACTACCAAAAAAATGATCAGCAAAGCGGTAGCTGCTGATTAAATGGTAGTCATTGTCTCAGTGTTGTACGTGCTGATGACTAGTAAATAAGAAACCTTGAGGAATTCTGAGGTTTGACAAATGATGCCTTTACTTCCTGAACTTTGTGGCCCTGAGAAAAGGGGAGGAGAAACTAATTATTATATTCCCTTTGCCACAGAATTTATAGTTTTATGATATATGCACGTATGTGTGTATACTTTTTCTTATCGACAACGTATATAGGAGGCATACCTATATACACACACAACATACATCATGCATAATATATGTATAATATAGAGCTGATCTATATAAGGTAGATATTATATGTTGATACATATTGTAGTAATATAGAGTACATTTAGTAGTATATCCTGTTTTATACTATACACAATACAACAAAATATGTAGTGTGCTATTAGATGACATATATTTCTGGTATCTCTGTTGGAATCTTTATTCAATTGAAAATAAGATAATTATTTAGAGAACAAGCATCAGCTCCCCTGAAGTTCTCTGAGGGTTGGTTTTTATTGTTATTTATTTTGACAATCCAGTGGCAGTGGCTTACAGTCACAGTCAGGGCTGCGCTGTGTAATGCTGTGGAAATGTCCCTAGGTAACGAGACGTGCCCATGGTCATGGAAGTCAGTTCTGTTAAATAGGGAGGATTTTATCTCTCTGAATAAATATTTCCAGGGCTTCTCTCACTCTGTGGGTTTGAGATGCACACAGGCAAGAAGGGTCATCGCCATAAATCAATAGTTTCCGTGAAGCCACAGATTTAGAGCTGACAATGGCTTTTTGGTTGATAAAAAGATCATGAAGTGCAGGCCTAGGCTGCCAATGCTTGGGACAATGTATGGAGTTGATAGGACTATTTTGTGAACATACATCGAGCATGGATAGGAAGAATTTTTACTCTTTTAAGTTGAGTTAACTAATTGATTTTGGCAAGTAGGGAAAGACAGAGATCCTCGGCAGAAATTGATGCCAATCCACATGTACATATACTTCAAAACTATCACCCCAAGTCTAATGTGTTCTTCAAGTCTCAGGTCAAACGTTAAGACCTTCTTAACATGTGTTACTCAGCTTTATGCTGCTTACAAGTTGCCGAAAACCTGGTAGTGGGACTGGATGAGGAAGATGGAAAAGAAATGAGGGTTTACCATCAGAAAGGGCCACTCGAATGAATGGTTGGAAGAAGAAAAGAGAGAATGACGTTAAGAAGATAGTCAGGGAGGTAGCAAGTGAACGAAGTGAGGACAGTTTCACAAAAGGTAAAGAAAATTTTACAGAGACAGCAGCTGTGAATGGTGTCAAATCCTGTAATGATTTTGAGAATTAGCAAGAGTCCTTGGACTTACATTCTAGTGAATCTGTTTTATATATTTTATACACACTTGTACCTACATCATTCCCAATAATGTAGTGTGAACTCCCTGAGAGCAGGTACCAAGTTTTATTCACTATGGGACCTTCAGAGTATGGGAGTCATATGAGGGACCAATAAATGTGTTTAAAAAATATAAAAGGATAAATAAATGAAAACATTAATGCTGAGTTAATAGAGCAGCTCGATGTCTATGTAAAATGAAATTTGTGAAGTGTTAAAGAAGTAATTTGTTATTGGCAAAAAAGGGCTCCATTCTAGATATGTGGCCCCTCTAGGGGTTCGCAATAGCCTTCCCTCATTTCCTCAGTTGGCATAAGAACCAACTGAGAAAGAAGCAGAGCAGGGAGACAAAAGGAAATAAACTTATTCACCTAGCCTAATGCTTCCAAGGTTCTGGTCCCATGCACATGAAATGTCCAGATGATCCAAATCCATAGAGACAAAGTAGATCAGTGGTTGCCTAGGGCTGGGGGGCGGAGAGAAAGTGGTAGGAGTGACAGTACATGTCTACGTGGGAATCCTGCTGGGGTGATGAATATGCTCTAAAATTTCTAAAATTAAATTGTGGTAATAACTGCACAACTTTGTGAATATACTAAAAACTGTTGAAATGTTTGCTTTGAATAGGTGAATTTTTTGGTGTGTGAAACACATCTCAATGAAGATTTTGTTTTTAGAAAGGCGTTAGAAAGTTGTCAGCTTATTGAGATAAACCCGAATTAAAATAAAGGCCACGTGGGCTCACATATACTCCCAATTGGTTCAGACTTATCCATCAGTCACTGACAGTGTGGACACCTGCGGCCTCTCCCACATTCTCTGTTTCCTCTCCCCTCCCCTACTCCCCTGCACACTCATGAGTCTCCTGGCTGAGAAAGAGGACCACAGTGGACCCTCTCTATCAGCTGGGGAATTTGAAAAGGGGCTAAGGGAACAGAACTGAAAATGCCCAGTCCTTTTACCAAAGCAACCAGTCAAATAAACTATTTCTTTTTAGGGCTGGGGAGAGAGCTGGACTATTACCCTGGAGGAGTTCCCTCATATGGAAACACACAGCGTGAGGGATAAGTGTGTGCCACACTCTATATCCTGTAGTCTTTGTGTGCAGCAGTGTCCTCAAGAATAGAACCATAGCATTATCATTTGTGTAAGATTTTAACCTAGGGTAGGTGTCATGGGATGCAAACTTCTAGGGCAGAAGTAACAATGGATCAAGGCTGATGTGTCTAAGCTTCACCACTGCCTCCCACCTACGCCAGGCACTTTGCCAACGATAGCTCACCCTGGCTCTAAAGTTTAAGACTAATCTCGATGTCTCTATGACCCTTTACAGCTTCCAAGAGCTTTCATCAACTATTATCTTTTCATTATGGTATTAAGAGGGCCAGAACATAATGTGATTTTTACCTTCTCAGAAGGTCCATTTGTTATAATCAATTCTGTCATTGCTATCATACATAGGCTTTTAAATCCTGAAGTTCCTAGGAACCAGAGAATGTTCTCTTCACTGCGTCTTCAAGATCCAAGTATATCAAGTAAAGGGCCTCTCTTGAATTAATTTTCTTTCACCACAATCCTGTCTTTTGGGCATAGTCCGAGGTTCCACAACCTATCTAATACCAGTGGTGGAATGGTAATGGTCTAATGTGAATACAGCCTTTGCCTACACGACAGGCAGCAGTCCAGTTCTTTATGTTGTGAAGGACATCACCCCATCTGGTGTGTGCATGTGTGTGTATGTTTAATTACTTAGACACTTGTATGAAGTTGCATTGATGTTTAGGTAGATTTGCCTAATTCTAGACATTTCTCCACCTTTATTATTATTTTTGAAAGATTTTACTTATTTATTTTAGAGAGGGGAAGGGAGGAAGAAAGAGGGAGAGAAACATCAATGTGTGATTGCCTTTTGCGTGCCCCAACTGGGCACCTGGCCTGCACCCCAGGCATGTGCCTTGACTGGGCATCGAACCGGTGACCTTTTGATTTGCAGGCTAGCACTCAATCCACTGAGCCACACCAGCTAGGGCCATTTCTTCACTTTTAAATGGAAGTGCCTAGCACAGTGTCTGCATCTCAGTAGATTCATATTAAATACTGACTGCCTAAGTAAGGGCTTGGGGTCACAGATGTTCAGGATGTGATTGACTCTGTTAACTCAGGCATTACTGGGTGAAACAGCCTCTTCATTGAAACCAGCTACATTTTCCTCAGTCAGTATAAATTGATTTGGTGTGAAAAATCTCAAGCAGTTCCATTTCAAGGCAATGTTTTATTTGGTGATGCAGGAGAAATGAACAGCTAAGTAGATTTGTAGGCTAATTTATTGGGCATTTTAATGTTGTGTATTTTCCACTTTGGTGTGGTAAGTACCTTACTAATGCTCCCTCGGCCGTGCACTGCTCATGGCAAGCCTGACTCATCTTAATTAAATTCCTTCCTGCAACAACCTTATTTTTGCTCATGGGATACATTGCTGTCACAGTGAAACATTTTCTAGCAAAATTGAGATATATTTTTTATAAATGGAGGCTTTTTTCCTCTTTTTCATAGACACTAAGTATAGGTCCCTTAAATTAATATGGAGTTATTATGTACTCCAAATGAGTGCCTTAGAAGCCTTTCAAAAACATATCTTCTGTCTGGAGGCCTGGGAAGAGTGTGATAGGGGTGGAGAATGGGCAGGTGTGTTGGGTTAGTGATGGGTGAAATGACTTGATGTGGCTAGTCCCCACCTCCCATTGTGGGAATGCAACCAGAGAAAGCATTGGCAAATTGAGAAGGAGAAAAGGGCCTTATGAAGCCTGCTGCTGCTGCTGGCCTTGCCACTGAGTTAATCCCAGTGACATCTTCTCTTTTAGGAGGAGGAGGGTTGTCCTGGACTATGCATTTTCTAAGAAACACGGATTTCCTCTTCAGGAAATGGGAGGCTTCTTGAATTTTGTAACTTGAGTAACCTGCCAGGTTGGAAGGACACTGGGAAATCAGCTGCCTCATTAAGAACTTTGTCATGACCTTCAAATGTATGTCCTGCAAATAGACATCCGGCTTTTGGCTTTTGCCTGAGACGTGCACTGTCATGTCAGTGTCTAGATAAATTGTACCTTATAATCAAAAGTGTCTAATTAAACAAAGCAAATCCCCAATGCAGAGGTATATTCATTCTTCACTCTTCCATTCTCTCATTCTCTTTGTCTCTCTCCCTCCCACTCAAAGATGAAGAACAGGCTTCAATTAAGAAACCATGCTTTCTCCTTGTATGTCAAATCTTCAAGTCTAATAGCTCTTACATTGTAGCCACATGGCAAACTGTCTTTTATTTCCTCAAGCATATCAAGCTATTCTGGAGTGGGGCATTGTCCACATTCTGTTCCCTCTGCCCACAACAGCCCTTTGCCAAATTACCTTTCACTCCCTATTTCAATTTTAGCTCAAAAATGCTACTGCTCTTGGGAAAGCCCTTCCTGGGATTCCCATCCCAACTCTCAACTTCCTAGACTGCTTGAGACTCTCCTTGTGTGTGGTCTCATAGCAACTTATACCTTTTCTCAAGTCATATGTATGTATTTATGTGTGTATGTGTCAATCACTTCCTATGTGCCAGGCACTGATCCTGGCATTTGGGACCCGCCAATGAAAATAAAAAGGTAGACAAATCCTCATGGAGCCTACATTCTAGTGGGGGAGAAAGATTGTGAAAATCATACATAATAAATAAGCAAATTGTGTTAGAAGGTGACCAGTGCTATGATAAAAGGAAAAAGGATAAGGAAGAACCATGAGCAGGGGTGGGCATAGGGTAAAATTTTAAATGGAGGGGGTGGGGCATCAGGGTGAGTCTCTTTGTGAAAGTGACATTTTGGCAAAGACTCGAAGAAGTTGAGGGATAAGCTGCTATAGCAATATTTGGAGAAAGAACATTCCAGGCAAGCAAATAGTCAAAGCCAGAAACCTGAGGGGTGAGTGTATCTCTATGTTCAAGAAATAACAAGGGGGTCAGAGAGACTGGAGCAGAACATGGTAGAGAATGAGTTGAGGGGGAAAGCAAAATGAAGAGGGGGTGAAGATCATGTAGGACTTGCGAGTAATTTGGGACTTTGATTTTTACTTAAGTGAAAGAAAGACTTGGCTTATATTTTAAATGGGTAATTTGGGCTTCTGCATTAAGAACATACTTTAAGAGCACTTAATATAGTTGACAGCCATCGACTACAGGCTCCAAGGAGGCTGGAGTAATATGTGTTTTGCTTTTCACTCCATCTCCAAGATCAAGTCCAGTGCTTGGCACCTCATTTTCAATAAATATTTAATGTGAAAGAAGAAAATGAATACAGGGCACATCAAGATGATTCCAGTTGGCACTCACCCCTCACAGGCAGGCATTGCAGACAGCCAACATGCACATTTCAAGCTCAGGATCTACTTTTATTCATCCATTTAAAGACAACTCCAATTCCCCACCACCCCCTCCTCCCAACCAAAGGCCTGAGTTTAATTACCCATCTAATTGTAGCTATATGCAACTGTTCTTAATTAGTTCTGTTTTAATTTGCAATACATGAACTTCAATATTTCCAACAAAAAGAAATTGGATGCTAGTTTGGAAGACATCTCTCCTTAAAAAGAACATGCCTCACGCTCAAGCAAATGACTAGAAACTATCCCTCTGGTCCTCCAGGGTAATGATTCGTGGGGCGGGGGCTGTCCAAGGCAGACCAGAGTGTTACACTCTGCTGGGTAAATGACCTCTGCTTTCAGAATTAGTATGCATGCATTCCAAAATACATATTTACCTGGTAGCCTATAACCATTCAGTAGAACTGTTACAGTCTAGTAAATAAATAACACGTTTTTTCGAAATTAGAGTGTGTACCAAATATGTATTTATCCAATAGGCTGTAACAGTTTCCAAGAAACCTTCCCAGTCTTTGGTCTATTGGGCTGACTTATAGATGCAGTTTTAATGATGTTTTCAAAATGAACAAAGTATTATAAAAAAGATGTGCAATCTTAGAAGGGCGAGCAGTTGCCATGTAGCGCAAACCAATTTTAGAAGTAAAATTTAATGCGGTTGTAGAACCTGTTCCTGCTACTCTTTTCCTTCTATTCTTCTCTGTTTCTCCCTCCCTCCTCCTTATCCTCTTCCTCCTTTTTTCGCAAGTTCTTGAAGACTCAGTGCTAATGACACCAGGGTAAATTTTTAAATAATTTAATTTGGGGGAACAAGATAAGTGATTAGTATACACACTTCTGAACATGTATTAGCAATGGTGTTCCAGTCACTAATCTCATAGCTGTAGAGGAGTCCAAAAGTTGGATTCTTGTGAGCACTTCCATGAGAGTATTGCTTAGTGAGTGTTCATCATTCCAGTCTAGGTAAGTCAAGCAAAAGCAAATCATATTTACCTCAGCTGTCGAGATGTGTTGGGCAGGAATGATTCTGGCAGAGATGGCTGTGAGGCAGTGTGTTTTCTGTGCAATAGTATTAATTTCCATCATAACTGATGTTCAGCCTACCACTGGCTACAGGAATAGAGAATTGGACTCATAGTTCAAGGTAATTCATGGATGTGTAAAACTGTAGTCAAAAGACTGTGGCCCTGCAACCACAAGACCTGGGCATTAGCTCTCTCTCTTTTTTTTTAATTACTTTATTGTGGTTCATTTACAGTTGTCCGCATTTTCCCCCCACCACTCCCCCCGACCCCAGCCAATCCCACCCCCCTCCCCTACTCCCACCCTCCTCCCTGGGGAAGGGTTTCCAGGAAATAGTATAAAGGACACATGGACATAATCAAGGAGGCATTAGCTCTTTAAGTGTCAGCAAGTGAGTTAACCACTTTAAGACTTGACTGCCTTGTGTAGTGATTGCCGGTGGGCAGGGGGCAGGACAGGTAGAGGAGGGTATAGGGGGATAAATGGTAATGGAAGGAGACTTGATTTGGGATAGTAAACATACAATACAGTGTACAGATGATGTGTTGTGGAGTTGTGCACCTGAAACCTGTATACTCTGTTAACCAGTGTCACCTGAATCCAATAAAAACAATAGCCAGAGGAGAGCGGGGAGGGGACAGTGGAGGGAAGGGTTTTCAGGAACCACTATAAAGGACACAAGAAAATATATTCTTAAAAAAAAGTCTTGATTGTTTTATGTGTAAAATGGGTGTGATTAGTACCCACTTTGTAAGGTACTGATGCTACCCATAAATCATGTACCACTCTTCAGAGCACATATTGTATATTTAATGAGTGTCGTCAACTATTATCTATATTAATCAAAATAGTTCATAGTTCTCTGTACCTTCCATCTGTGATGCAGGAGTAGTAGGTTAATGCAGCCCAGATCTTCAAGCGTTTGGTTTGGAAGTGAATGAAGGGGCCAGGCACCTAATTAGATGTTTCACTAACAAGTTATAAGTGCTTGTGCAAGTTTCTAAACAGCCTGCATGCTCTAATAAATATCGTCAGTTGACATCATGTTGAAAGCAATCATGAATCTGGAACTCCTTCCTTGGAACCATGGGAAATGGCTCAGGAAATGCCCTTCGAAACTCCTTGGAGGTTCATATTCTACACAAGTTGCTTTTTATCTCTTTCTGATTGAGATAGTCACTGCAGGTTGAGTCTGCATAAACTACTGCAAGCCAAGAATCTTTTCTTTCATGACTGTGACTGTTTTGTTGGGCAGAACACCATGGGGTGATCCCCAGTAACCTCTGGTTAGGTGCGTTCTTCTGTGTGATGTGCCTTTCATGAGGCTCACCATGGTTTTGATCATGGGTTTGATGTCACCTTCACAATTAGATCAGAGGCTCCAGAAGGGCATGGACTATACCTACCGATTCAATGCTATTTCTCCAGACCCCAGTGTAGTACCTCATGCAAAATTCACAGTCACCAGGTTGATGCATTCTCTTTTGTGACTGGCTCTCTGAATTAATTCTGCACAGTTCACAATGCTGTGTGACTTTCTCTACAACAATCTCAGCATCCTGTTGGAGGTGGAGCAGTGGGCTAAAGAGGTGAAGGGAGCCCAAAGGTACAAACTTCGAGTTACATAAAATAAAAGAAACAAATTATGAGACGTAATGTCCAGCACGGTGACTATAGTTCATGACATTATTTTGCATATTTGAAAGTTGGTAAGGGTAGACCTTAATGGTTCTCATCACAAGAAAAAATTTTGTAACCATGTATGGTGACAGATGTTAACTAGACTTATTATGGTGATCATTTTACAATATATGTAAGTATTGAATCATTATGTTGTACATCTGAAACAAAAAAATGTTCTTTATCAATTATACCTCAATTCTAAGAAAGTCACATCATAGTACTTTCCATAGATAAGTCTTCTTACTGGAAGACTTATAATCAAATGCAAGGCTAGCAAATAATGCAGTCTTTTGGGAATGAACACCTATCCTCAATGGAATCATTGTCCTAATAAAGAACCTAATTGTATGTTTTGATGTGTCTAGGATCCTATATTTACATGAAGGGACTTCATTGAAATAGCTTTAACAAAGGGTGAAGAATTACAATTACTTTTATCTCCAAGTATGTAACCCCACTGAAGACAGGAGCAAAGTTAAATCACACTTCTCCAATTCAGTCTTCAAACTATAACTCGATTCTTTATTCTTCTACTTCTTTTATATTCATTCTCGCTCTGTATCCACCATCTTTCCTCCAGACCACCATCATCTTTTGCTGTGATATCCTGGTGACCGACATCCTCTTTTTTATATTTAATCTTTCCAAGTCCCTCTCACAGTGGAGCCAAAATGCTCTTTAACAAACAAATCTAACTGTGTTACCCACCTTCAATGGCTCTGCACTACCCTTTGGATAAAATTTAACATGATTAACATGATTTTGAGGCCTTTCAGGAGCTGTCTCATGTTTTCTTCTAAGCTCCTTGCTCTTCATTTCTCCCACAAGACAGCCACACCCAGCAAAATCTAGTTGTTCTTAAAGCCTTTCTTTTTCTCATCTCCAGCCATCTATGTAGCCCTTCCCTGGGATATTCTGTCCCTTCTTCTTTGCCTTGTCCTTTTTGTCTTTATTTCCTTCCAAGAAACCATCTCTAGTCATTTTACCCCCCAACCTTGAGCTCAAAATACCTTCTGTGTGTTCTTATGGAATTCAGAGATTATTGTTCCAGCCCCTATAATTTTTGGTCTTCCTCAGAAGATTGTATGCTTGGTGAGGGTAAGAACCATGCACACTTGCTTGCCTTCATTGTGCATGACTGAATGCAAAGGTGCTAAAGTGTCCTAGCATCCTTGTCAAAGCACCCTATACATAAAAAAAACAGTATCTTGTTTTTAATAAAAAAAATAGGTGAGGTTTTTTTCCATCCACAGTGCTGAAGACAAATACAAAGTAAGAATGTGCTTCTGAAAGTCAAAAGCAGTTGCAGTAGGGAAGGTGAAGAAATTTGATAGCAGAAAATTGCTCATTATAGAAAAGGCCAGAGCCTCCAAAATGCCAAATACCTTCCTCTTAACTTTTTGTGTAAGCCACACTTTGTGGAAAAGGGGGCTAGAAGGATAAGTAGCTAATTGAAGACATTAGTCAGGATAAGGTAGGTTATGCTGCAGGAACAAATAGATCCCAATCTCACTCATGTTTCAGGCTGGTTGGGAGCACATCTGGATTTCTCCATCACTCAGGGTCACAGACTCCACTTCCATTCTTCCACAATATTGGGACAAGGAAAGAACAAGGTTAATTGTACACTGGTTCTTAACGCTTCTACCCCAAAGTGACATGTGCCACTACTGTTCACATTTCATTAGCCAGAGCAAGACATTTGGAAATTCAAGCAGGCCAGGAAAGAGTCTCTCCTTTCTCTCTGAAGGAAAAGCAGACATTTGGGGTCAACTGCAGCTAAGGTCTACCGGAAACAGTTATATCTGGCCACATCTCAATTCCAAAGAGGATCATACCAGAAGCAATGCTTTTAGGATACACAGTCATATCTTTTCATCCCCATCAGTGTAATTTTATGACTAGACACACTGCCATTCATATAACTTGAGTTTCACCCTCAGATTTCCTTGTCATTTGTCCATAGATTGAAATGTTGGATCTTTCAACCCACAGAGGCTTTCTCTATTAATGCATGATAGATTTTTAGTTTCAAACCGTGGGCTGTTTATTTTTTTAGAGTATGAGTTGAAACACATGTTTCTTTTTTTTAAATTTTTTTAAAGATTTTATTTATTTATTTTAGAGAGAGGAGAAGGAGAAAGAGAGGGAGAGAAATAGCAATGTGTAGTTGCCTCTTGTGTGCCCCCTATAAGGGACCTGACCTGCAACTGAGACTAGGAATTGACTGGCGACCCTTTGGTTTGCAGCCTGTGCTCAATCCACTGAGCTACACCAGCCAGGGCTGAAACACTTGTTTCTTGTTGTTATCTTCAGAAGGTGTCATGGAGAGGTACTCATTTTAGTGCTTTTCTCACTGTCCCACCACCCACTTCACTGCAGGCTACGTATGCCAGCACCCCAACCCATGCCATCTCTACCATCCCCATGTTCTCATCTGTGTAGGACACAGGGTCTGCGTTTGACAAGCACACTTACCCTTTGCTGACTGTTTTAATAAAATTTTTCTATCACCATTTTTTATCTACAGTAACAGTCAAGGTACTATTTGATATCGAGATGTTAGATTTCATGGACTTTGAAATATTTTCCCCATATCTTTTCTGGCAAGTCTTTGAACACAGACTACAAAAAATTGACATGTTGGAGATGAATTTGCAGACTCCAAGTTAAGTAATGACTACCTGTCCCAGTTTAAATTGTGTTCTAGGATTGAAACATTATATTACACAGTCAAATCATTGAAATTAATGGTCAGACTGTTTCATAACTGAGTTAGTTTTCCTTGAGATTGATATTCTATTAAATCAGCAGGCTGTCCGCACTTCCCTGCATAGCCTTTGGTTTGGGGATAACGTTGTCCCCAGCTTTGGTGAATTTGAAGCTGGACCAAAGCAGCCACGCTATTTTTAAAGGGGGAACAATAATCAGTAGTATCCCAATCTACAAGTTTCTTTTATACATAGAATTTGCTTCATTCTCTTTATCCTGGGATGCACATTATCTCTGTTCCACACATATAGATGGGGAAGTTCAAGTGTTAGGATACAGGTATATCTCCTGAATGACTCAAGTTTAGCCCAAGTTGATTTGATCCTTTTCTCTCAGGTATCTTCATGGCTGGCCGTTCTCATCATATATCCTCTTCTAAATATCCTTCCACACAGAGGTCTTTCTGGACCATTTCTTCCAGAAAAATACATCATTCCCTATTTCATTGCTCTGTATTATTTTCATAGTACTTATCACTATCTTCTTGTGGTTTTTTTTTTTTCTCATTTACCTACTTACTTATTTGCAGTGTCTATCCACTAGAATGCAGGGGAGGGGACTGTGTCTTTTTTAGTGCCATGTCCCAGTACTATAACAGTGCCTGACACCTAGTAGATGTTCAAAAATATTCAGTGGGGGACCACACCTTTACACACTTCACTACCTCTCTATCCGGACAGGAGCTGAGATTAGGACACCTTACTGGGTCACTTGGTATGACAGAAGGAACTAAGCACTGAGGAATCACTGTTCAAGGTCCCTGATAGTTCAGCTCTGCAGTAACAGTATGTTATCTAATGCTGCATATCAAGTTACTCCCAAGATCAGTATCTTAAAACAACAAACATTTATGATTGACAACATCTCACATTGTGTCTGAGGGTCAGGAAGCTGAGAGTGGTTTAGCTGGGTGCTGCTGGGCAGCTTAGGCTCAGAGAGGCCCCTATGAAGCTGTTGTTAAGCCCTCAGTGGGGGCAGACAGTTCAATGAGGTCTGTAGGGTCCTCCTAGCTCACTCAAGTAGATGCTGGCAGGACTCCGCTCCCTACCACACGATCATGTGGGCCTTTCCACAGGACCTCTGGAGTGTCCTGGTGACCTGGAGCTGGCTTTTCCCACATTGAAAGGAGAAAGAGAGAGAGAGAGAGAGAGAGAGAGAGAGAGAAATAGATATCCTAAGATGGAAGCCAGTCTTTTACAACCTAATCCCAGAGTGACATACCATTGCTTCTGCCGTATTCTGCCACACAGATCAACAACCCTGGTGCAGTGTAGGAGGAATCAGCCCAAGAGTATGGACACCAGGAGATGGGGGTCACAGGGGCCCGCTCAGGAGGCTGGTGCCGTATGTCTTATTCAGATTCTCCAAACAGAGCCACAGGTTGAGCACATATCTCAGTATGTCACAAGTCATTTCTCAACTTCTTGTTTCATCCCAGGAGCCATACGGGTCAAGTGTTGATGACTGGTGTGTTGACAACTCTTTGAGAATATTGTAATGAAGAATACAACTTCTGGTGCCAGCAGCCCAACCTTGAACACTGTCTCTGCCTCTTGATAGCCATGTGAATTAGGGATTATATATATAATATATACACACAGATAGCTATACATAAAAATCTAGGTAGATAGATGATAGGTAGATAGAAAAATAGATAGATAGATAGATAGATAGATAGATAGATAGAAAGAAAGATAGATAGATAGATAGATAGATAGATAGATAGATAGATAGATAGATAGATAGAGATATATTTGCTTCTCTGACCTGAATGTCCTCTCCTACAAAATGGGGATACTAATAGGACCTACCTCTGAGTTGTGAAGATTCAGTTAGTTCATGGAAACATATAGAACCGTGCTTGCCACAGAGAAAGCAGCCAAGAAGTGTTGTCTTTGCCTATGTGGACTGCCCATGGCCGATCAGTGCAGGAGTGGGTGAGCTTCCCTCAGCTATGCTTGAATGGGCTGAAGCATCCTCCACAGACCTCGGAGAAGTTCATCTAAATTTTATTAGATAAGTTGCAATCAGGTCAGATAGCACAGAGAGGGTCTAATTTTTGTCACCAGGAGTGTGTCAACACCACGTGTCTGTGCCGTGTGTGTCCATCCTGTGGCTGCAGCACACCTGCAATGTCACAGCTGGACCACCACCCAGAAGCCCCTCTTCTCACTTCTCTCTCTGGGGAGAACTGAAGCAAGCCTTCCAGAAGCTATTGGCCAGTGGCTGAATTCCACAGCAGTTTTGATAGGTTCACTTGGAGCAGATTTTTCATGTCTTGCCTATTTATATCTTTTCAAATCCAATCTCCTTCAATCAATTTTAATCCTCTAATGTGTTTGCTATAAGTACTATACAGTTCACTCGTTCTCAATAATAAAATTCATTTTGGTGCAGCCTGCCGGTAATTTGTTTGAGAAGAAGTCGTTAGGAAACCCTTGCGTTCTCTTCTGATTTAGAGGACGACCTTCAGTATTGATAGCATTTTGTTGTCATGCTCTTGAAGTATTCTTTCATGACTGACAGAGCTGTTTAAATAATGGACCGCAGAGCCGAGTGCTTCAGTGAAATCTGACTACACTAATTCCGTTATATATTAGGGAACTTCAAGTGCTCTACAAGGACACGATTTCATTGACGATGAATTTACTTTTTCAGTTTGTACAAATTATCCCCACTGTGTATCGCACCCCTGTCACTGTAAAATCTACTTTCCTTCTGAAAATGAGTGCTTTATTGCTTTGCCTCTCAGAGCACCCTGCCTAGACAGAGCCCTGTGCTCCTGTCCTCTCCTGGAACACGTCAAAATAGATAAAATGAAGTATTTTCTATATAAAAGATAGAAATGGATACAATTTTTGATTCAGTTTGTGCTCTAATGAGGCTCAAAAAGTATAATGAGTTCACTGTGGAATATATAGAGAGAGACATAAATATATATATGAAATATAATTTATATATGTATGCTTAATAAGAAAATAGAGAGCATGTTTTATGGTTGATCTTCTATATCTCTAGCTTTTGAAAATGACACATGAAGACAAAGCACTTTTTTATTTAGACTTGGCTAAAAATTATCAGTCATATGTAGATGATTATGCAATATCTGCCAACTTCCTACTGAGGAAAAGTTATAGCAGATGGCAGAATTTATGTGCCATGTGGCATTTGTTTAAGTGCCGCAATAACCAATATTTTTTCCTCGATTCTTATAACTATTTTTCTTCTTAAGACTCAATTAACTTTGATCTACCCTCCTGGAGGGTCACCTGGGTTCAGGGTGGGATGGGGCAAAGGAAGAGGTTTTGAACAGTTAGAGGCCAGTCTTCTAGGACCTTGGATTAAATGACTGCTACAGCTCATTAATCAGTAGCACTGAGCACCCCGTTTTCAAAACAACATTACCGTACTCTAAATACGGACTCCCCCTAGAACCATTAGGAAGCGGCTTCTATTCAGATCAGGGTGCACTTTCAATGGGTCTTTATCCTACAAAAGACTGGAATTCACATTTGTGAGTTTGTAGGACCCCAGGGATGATTTCTTGGAGTCAACATCATCTCAGCCATGTAGCGCATAATTTGTTTTGAGAACCACAGACAAAGGGGGTCTATTCCCGCAAGGCCTCTTTTGAAATTGTCAGAGGCTCTTCCCCTTAACAATGTGAACTGCTGCTCTGAGGGCCTGGGGGACCCAAGCAGAGGGGCTGGAGAGCCAGAGGGAGGGGGGAGGTGACTCTGCTGGGGGGCCTGGGGGCAGTGTTCCGTTCTGAAGATAGTGGAGTGCCCCACCCCTGGGAGGCTGTTCCCATCAGGAAGCATTCTCCAGTGACCACGCTCTGTGGCAGAGGCCCAGGGTTCTGAGTGATTTTAATGCATATGTTTCAAAAGCATTTTCTTTCCTGACTTGAGTCACTCTGCTTTGATGAAACAAGGGGTGCGTGTGTTGGGGTGTGGGGAAGGGAGGGACCGTTTTAATAGAGAAAATCAAGAATCTATTGCTTGTTAATTCTCTAGGAATCTTTACAGATAATCTGCTCATTACAGGAGAATCTTGGGGTTCTACTGAGCCTCCTATAGGCATGCCTCCTTAAACTGATTGACTAAGAGGAAGGTGTTTGTCAGAAAATAGTTATTATGCAGATGAAGAGGACCGCAGCTACAGAGTGGTCAGTGGATATTCTTGAATGATTTTATTTAAAAAAAAAGATATGTAAAAAACACTAATCATTATCATGGGTGGTCTGATGGGGGATGATTTTTTTTTCCAGTTTTCACAACACTTGGTAATGTTTGATTAATTACCTTTATTTTGATTATGAGCATCATTTTATATTTAGCTAACACAATAACCACTTCTCATCCCTGTTAAGAATTTGGTGATAGCCTTCCATGTTTTTTTTTTTATCACTTTACATTGTATAAGTATATATTTTTACTCAAAGTAAGTGAAATGATACAATGTGCATTTTTCTTCAAATGCATACTTAGCCAGTGTCCTGGGTTCTTATGCGTTAGTCCATAAAGGCCTATCAAAGTATCACATTGCCTCCCGTAGTGGGGACTTAACATCATGCATTTAACCAATTTGTAGCACAATTTGATTTCATTATTAATATTTTAAAGCAACTACCCTGTATCAGCTCTATAAGGGATGCAGAATGAGCTCACAGCACCCCAAGCTGTTGACTGACTGGCTAATTATGTATTTTGCACTTTCTTTAGTGAGTATATACAACTTTTAAAATGTTAAAGGATTAAAAAATATTAAATCTACTTACAAAATCAAAACTGTTCCCATGAAAATAATAAGAACATCTAACTTTCATTTGGTTCTTATCTGACAAACATGTCTGAAGTGTGTGTGTGTGCATATATATATAGTCTGTCCCAAAGGTATCCAGCCATGTACTATGAAAAACAGAGACATTTATTGAAGAAGACACAAGAAACATTGTACGTAGGACAATGATACCTCAGTCCCCTTCAAAGTAGGCACCTTGGGAACCTCACATAGTTCTCCCAGTCGCCATCAGCTGCCTCATCATATTTTCCTGAATCTCATCGATGGTCTGAAAAATTTTCCCTTTCATAGGTGATTTTAGTTTAGGAAAAGCCCAAAGTCACAGGCCACCAAACCTGGGCAGTAGGGGATCTGATTCACTGGGTGATTACGTGTTTCACCAAAATCTCTGTACCAGACATGGTACATGAGCGGGTGTGTCGTCCTGATGAAGCTGTCAATCACCAGTTGCCCATAGCTGTAGCCTTCTGAATCATCTGAATAGTTTCCACAGAGGAAAGTTCAAGCTTAATGCAAAATTTGATGCTGATTCACTGCTCTACTTAGTCATTTTGAATCTGACGGCCACATAGTACACGTGCTCACTCAAGGGCATCTACCTCCCCCACTGACTAGTGCAGTGAAGTTGTCCCTGTGCAGTGAGGTCGTCTCTGTTCACGCATGTGCATTCCAGTTCACTCTCTGTGGCTGCCAGGTCACATTGATGTTGTGCAAACTGTTCTCGTTATACTAACAATGGCTGGACTTTTTCCGGAAGGACCTCTTATATGGACGTAGACACACATACATATATACACACATACATATATAAATATAAATGTATATGTGATATGTGTATATTATGTTAAGTTATGCTATATTTTAACTTATCCAATCCCTTACGTTATTCAGCATGAACCAGACATTTTTGCTAGTTCTTCCCAGACAGGCAAGTACATTTTCACATTTGGATATTAACTCAATAAATATTTATTAAGTGCCTACTGTGTTCTAGCACTCCTCTGTAGGCTGGGGACTTGGAAGTAAACAAAATAAATACCTCCCTCCAGGTACATTACACTCCAGTCTAGGCAGGGTCCCTCTGTTAAGAGAGCAGGTCAACCTTCTACAGACACAGATGGCAGTGTTTCAATCTGCCCTCGACCCCCCTCGGGCTCAGACACTGGAGACAGAGAAAGACCCATCACCCAAGACTTTACAGTCACTGTCATGTGAACACTGCCCATCGAGCAGATGATATTAAAGTGCCCAGTGGACAAAGGGGCATGGTGGAGTGGATGTGGCTGTCACAAACATCCCACATGCAATGCTGCTACAGACACTAGATTCTCTGCTGGAAAGTAAGTGTTAAGGGAAGCAAGCCTTCATCCTGCCCCAGACTGGGGCTCTGACTGCTCTGTGGAGTTTCTTTAAAGATGTTACCTTCCCCTGGCTTGTCTCTTAAGTAATAGGACTGGGGGAAGTCAGCCACTTAGGCAGATAATACTCAAGGAGTATGATGTGACTTGGGAAAGGCTTTACAAATGCATCTTATTCAATATAAATCCAGATCTCTGATAATCCTGCATCTCCCCATCCATCTTATTTTGATTATATGTGTAGTGTGACCTCTGAAAGCAGCAGCGTGTTTAGAGGGCTGGAGAAACCGTGGATAGCATTACCAATGGCAGTGGTCACTGGCACAGGGAGATCGCCTGCTCTGTGACAGGCACAGGGATGAGATACCTCAGGAAAGGGACAGTTTGTGGAGAAAGCAAGGAGCAGGGAGCTCAGCTCCTGTGAGAGCTAGGAGCTTGGCATGTCGTAGGCTGCTGTTTGCTGCAGTGCCCTGCCAAGCACCGTGGGGAGGCAGTGACACCCGCTGGCATCACAGGGACAGTCCCACGACTGTCCTATTTTCACCAGTATGGATGGGCCAGGAGTCCTGAAGGACAGTCAGATGAGTGCCGGCACAACACATTTAGCCTCCCTCCAGGGTATGCTCTCCCTTACTTGGTTAGCTTGTTTCTAAAAGACACCTTCCCTTGGTGTCGAGACAGCCGGTATAATTGTCAACGGGCCAGCTCCACTCTCACGTCTGTCGGTGAATCTCCTTTCCTTTCCCTCTGGAGGATTTTAACTCTTCAGCAGGCAGATGAAAGCCCGGGGGCCAGGGATGGGGAGGCCAATGCGTGAGCTACCTACTCAGGATTTGGTTTCAGTTTTGGCCCTGCTGCGTGTTACCTGTGGGATCACGGGCAAGTCACTTAATTTCTCTAAGACTTAGATTCCTCGGCTGAAAAACGAGGCTACCCTCAGCACCTCTAGAATAAGACTGAGGTGACTTTTCACTGAGACAACACACACTGCTCACTTCAGCTGTGCCCTTTACTCCAGGTCTGCTGAGGTCAGCCCCGGCAAATATGATGGCCGCTCTCTGCTTCTTCGACAGTTTGTCACCCGTGCCAGTTCACTGTCAGAAGTTTCAGACCAGAAGAAAGAGCACTGTGATGTGTGATAAAGCTGCCCGTCTGCCTGAAAGGGTGGATCTTGGTTTGGCCACATCTTCTGTTCATATCTTCTTTTGATCATCAGCAGCAGGAATCTCATATGTAGTCACTCTGAGACATGGACGGGGGGTCCACGGCTTCACCCGAGGACATCAGATCAGATTTTCTTTTGTGGTTGTTTTATTTTATTTTTTTAAGTTTTTTTTATTGTTGTTTAAGTACAGTTGTCTCCATTTCCCCCCTATCGCTACCCCCTACCCCAGCCATCCCATGTCAGATCAGATTTGACCCATTCTTTAAAATCTGCCTTAGAAAGATGCAGCCTAATTTTATTTCTGTGTCATTTTCCCTATACCGTATCATAACTCTGATAAAGATAGATACATCCTAGTGTCTAAAAGCAATTATGTGCTTGATCAAGTATATGCACATTTTTGGTCATTGGGTATCAATTTTTTCTTCAAATTTAAATGTGTACTCAACTGTACAGTCTCATAAAAGTCTTAGAAATTTGAGGACATTGAAATGGTATAGTTCTCTCTCCTGTTTTGATGCCTATGTATGTTTTTATGAAGAAACATGAAAAGGAACTTTACTTAGAGCCTTTTTGGAACTAAAACTGGGGGAAAATACCAGCTAACAAGGTATTGTTCCTATTTTTGTTGACGGGGGAGGGAGGCAATGACTGTACCCAACCTATGTCAAAGATATTTTCCCTACTAAATTTAACAGAAAAAGACCAGAATTTTTTAGTGCAGCTTTGGAGGTTTGTGCTACATAAAAGGACCTTCCCCAAACGTGAGGGGAATGGGTGTGAAGTCAAGGCAATGATCTCATAGCTGTCAGGAAACTGCTTTCTGAAAATATTAAAGGATACTATGGCAAATGTGTGTCCAGCTGCTGATAATTTGTGCTCCTCCTTCACCCTAAATTCAAATAACTGACAAATAGCTGCCCATCTAGGCACACATTTCCAGCCCACCTTTTATCTAAGCAGCAATGTGTGACTGAGTCCCGCCCAGTGAGGTGTGGGAAGAGGGATATGTGTCACATCCAGAACTGGCCCCTGAAAGCCTCTTCTGGGATCCTCCATCTATTTTCCTTCCCTCCATCCTCTGGTTGCCACTCACTTGACCTTGGAAGCTATTGTTTGAAAATAGTGGAGTTTCCGGGTCCCTAAATGACTGACCATAAGGTTTAAGCCCATTCCCACCCTTTCTGCTGTGACTATACTATCTGCTATAATGCGGGGAGGAAGCATCTGTTATAGTAGCTAGTGGTGCCTAAAATAATACTGATGGGTCACATGTTTTCATCTGGTGTGATTGGAGTCCTTACTTTTAGCAAAAATTTAAGTATTGGACCAATGATCTTAGTATCTGACAATAATAGCTTATAAAATCTAAGTACTAGGCCCAGTGCCAGATCCTTTACATGTTTTATCTCCTTTCATCTTCCTCCCGACTCTCTAGTCTGTATCAGTCAGGAAAAGCTACGTCATGCTGTGGTAACAAACAACCCTGAAATCTCAATGGCATAACTCAGCCCAGATTTATTTCCTGATGTGGTCTATTTCCATTAGTCCATTGAGTACCTGAGCCACTGTCTAGGGAAGCTCTCCTCCATGTAGTGACTCAGCATTCCCAGAGGCTTTATTTTTAAGGAACCTCTGCATTGAAAATGTTGACCCAGAAAGCTCATCCTGGCCATTAAGTACTTTTGCCAGGAAGTGATATGCTTCATTTCCACCAAATCCCTTTGAGCAGAACTAGTTATATGTCCTGCTTTGCCCTCCTGTAACCCTCCCATGTGCTCAGAAGAAAAGGGAAAATAGCAAAATATTACTGTTATCCACATATTACAAATAATAAAACTGGAGCTTAGAGAGCTTAAACAATTTAGATAAAATTACCCAATTAGTAAAAGGCTGGTTTTGTCATGAAGGATGCCACTCAAGAGTGATATTTCACGTATGAGCCAGTAGTGGAATTCCTTCTCTGTTATAATGAAATATGAAGTAATGTCCTTGTCCTCAAGAATCTTACAGTTGAGTGTGGGAGACAAACATGTGAACCAAGTAGTTACCTACATTCTGACCAGTTGTAGACATTAAACAACACAAGTTGTCTTTATGTAGTGATGTGAGGGTCTAAGAAAGCTCTTGCAAGTCATTGCAAAGCACTTTTTTCTCAGGGGCATGAGAAATGGACAATGGTTGTAAGAGTCTGAGAGAAGAGCAGGGAAAATTAGCACAGCCATGTCTTTGGAATACACCAGTAGGGAGAAAGTGTTTCTTGATTCATTCACTTATGGGTGGATGGTGTTCTCTTCTCTCTGTCTTTGGCTAAATAGTTAATGGAGCAGTGACATGCTTCTAAGGGTGTTCAGGAGAAATAAATCAGATTCATGGTAAAATGAAGCTATGTTTTGCATTTTATTCAGCACAAACATTCTATCTGGAACTTCACACAATGTGCTGAATGGAAAACTATCTGCTATGTTGTGTGCATGTGTGTGTGTGTGTGTGTGTGTGTGTGTGTGTGTGAGAGAGAGAGAGAGACAGAGAGAAAGAGAGAGAGAGAGAGGATTTTCCTATTCCAAGTCCATTCTTCCAGCTTTTATTATAATCAGAACCAAATAGGCAACATAAATACATTTATTCAATATAAAATAGTTTTTAAATATATTTCTTAACTACTAAAAGACAGCTTTGCTCAAAAACGAGGCTACTAAAATGATGTCTTTTCTTCTCCTTTGATTTTACCTCAATATCTTTTTTTATTTTTTTTTATAAATTTATTGTTGTTCAGTTGCAGTTGTCCCACCTTTTTCCCAATTGCTCTTGCCTATCCTGTCCCTGTGCACGCCCATAGTCAATCCCCCCCACTGCCCATAGTCAACCCCCCCATTGTCCATGTCCGTGAGTCCTCTATTCATGTTCCTTTGCTTGCCCCTTCCCTTTCTTTCCCCTGTTACTCCACCCTCCCCTCTGGCCACTGTCAATTTGCTCTTTATTCCCAGGTCTCTGGTTTTATTTGTGTATTTGTCTGTTTTGTTGATTAGGTAATACTTTATGCCAAACTCTTTACCCTTAGTCCCTTTTAAAGCACATATTCTTTATATAACTCCATAGATGTATCTATCTGTTAAGGAGTTATGTGCTTTGACTTTTTCCAGGATAACTTTGATTTGCCTCAGTTGTTGATGATAACAATTTCCAGGTAATTTTGAGTCATAGTACAGCTATACCAATTACCTGAAGAGGAATGCTACTTTCTAATTATGTGGCCAATGAATAATTGATCATTAAGCTGCACTGATGTGCAAAGTCATGATAATTAACAGCACACAATAATGAAAGCTCCCTAAAACATAATCCCTTATGGTCCCATTCATAAACATATAAATAAGGACAAAGACATAAATGCATGTTTTCTCAATACTACCAAACCAGAAACATCACAAGAAGGATGAAGAATAAGGACTGTATCGAGGGACTGCTCTTTGTTAAGGCATTTTGTGGAATATATAAAGCAAACCCAAATACAGACCTGAAAGGTAGTAGTATTCTTCTCACCACCATTCTAGCAATGAGACCAGCTGAGGCTTAGAGAAGTTCAGTCAGTTCCCTGGGTCCACAGAGCTGATCCAGGACTAGAGCTGGGATTCAAACCCATGTTCGTTATGTCCAAAGCCTGCGCCCTTCCAAATATGTCCAGTCTTAACTGACGCCCAAATGGAATTGAATTCTCAGAGAACAAGAATTAAAGTGAGCAGAGCCACAACCACCTGGGCATCTCATTTGGGCTTTTTTCTCTTCTTCCTCTAAAATAATAATTGCAAAGGTAAGCCTCTGAAGTCCTTTAAAGAAATATTTTGTTTTTGATGAAGACTGTCAAAAATAATCTGATTTGAGAAGGATGCCCTAAATGTTTCTCCAACCTCATTTTCTTTTTCCCACCCTTCTCACTCCTATCTTCTGTGGTAAACCTGCAGACTGTAAGGGCCAAGTGAACAAGCCAGAGTCCAATGGGGTCTCTCTGTGCCCTGCCAGTCCTTCAGGAAGCCTCCCACATTCAGGCTTCCTGACCTAGGATGCTGCCCCTTTGGATGGCTTGCAAAGTCTGGCTGTGCTTTAGAATTGGTTTCCTACTCTTTGCTGTCCTAACGACTACTGTTAAGCACATACCAAACACCCTGCCCTCCCTCTTCAGTTGGGCGGATGGTTACTTACGAGAGAGTCCTGGTGGGCTCTTTGTATTGATGCTGTCCGTGCTTTTGTTCTGGCGGCTGGTTCAGGGCTCCTGCTCTCAGTCCTGTTGGCCACCGCTGTGGGAAAGAAGCCTTGCTCTTCCCCCCTAGGGCTCTGCCATGGGCCTGATGGTCTAGCTGAGATGAAACAAACAACTGGCAAGAGCTGATTAGGGAAGGGCCCTTCCCTTGCAGAAGGCAGCTATCGATCATCCATTCTGGTCATGTTGCCTCTCTATGAAAATACCACACAGCCTTCTCATAAACAGGTGACCTATTGGTTCCCCAGCTGCAGAGAGAGCCTCTCTCATGTGAACTGCTTACCTCATTAATGGAGGACTCTCAGCTGTGTTGATGGAGGTCACCTGGAACCAGAGGTAGGTTTTTCCTGGAGACTCTCGAACTTTGTGAAAATTGAATGTATCCCAGATTCTTAGATTTCGTGTTATGTCCCTCCAGGAAGCAATCATCAATTATATATCTAACACAATCAGACACACTTCAAGAGTTTCTTTTGCCCCAGGCATTCATATAAGCCAGGCAGTTGTTCTCAACGGAGCACCTCTGGTCCCCCTGCCCCTCCCTAGGGGACATTTTGCAATGTTTGGAGATATTTTTGTTTGTCACAGCTGAGGGGACTGTTGCTACTGGCATCTGTTAGGTGGAAGCCAAGATTATTACTACACACTCTACAAGGCACAGGACGGCCCCCCACAGCAAAGAATTATCTGCCCCAAATGTCTGTGTCAAGGCTGAGAAAACCTGATATGAGCTATATTAAAACGCCCCCAAATTTTATATAATAAAACACAATTTTATTATACTATAGGCTTCAAGGAATTTTTATAATCTTGCTATTGAAGTGAATTAACTCATAATAACTCACTGAATTTATGATTTTCTACTATTCCTCAGCAATCAGCACATAAACTTGGAAATAATTGTAAGAGGATAAAAAGACCTTTCAACTTGTATGCCAACATCATACAATATTTATGAATCCTAAATTCAACAATTAATGATGCTGACATAATATTGTATTTTGGAGAAATATAATTAAGCAGTTATTAATTTTGACTTTGCTGCTTAAAATGTTTGAACTAACCATTTTTTTTTTCAATTTTCAAGTATTACTGGATGCCCTTGTAACTGAAAGGCTCTAATCTTGCCTCCAGAGTCAGGTGGATAATATGTCCTTGAACCCCCTGATGCTCCCCAATCAGAGATTACAACGCCTATTTTAATACTTAAATGATGACATCCTAAGCCAATGTTTGCCCAATTGTCAGAAAGAATCACCCCTGCAAACACCACCAGTTGTTTTAGGATGTCCTTAAAGAGGCTCCACACATACTAGCAGACAAGTCTGCCAGCTGCTATCACCAGAGGGTGAGTTTTTTTGATGGTTGGGTGATAATTTCTAATGTGTTCTCTTTGTACTTAGAACACAGTCGCCTCCTTTCTTGTCAGAATCTATATGATCCACTACCGCCCTCCAACCTTCCCTCATGTCACTCTACCCCTCATCACCACATTCTAACGAGTCTTCTATTGCATCCTGCTCCTCAGCTAGGAACATTTTTCTCTTCTACTGCCTCCCCATTCGACATTTGACTATGTTGCATTCTTTATATCTCCACATCAATGTCACCTCTTCTGCCAGACCTTCCCTGACTATACCAGTTTTGTGTTAAAGTAGATCCCTCAAATGTGCCTACAACACCATGCAATTCTATATTTATGCATGTGAGCATTTAACTAACAACCAGTCAACTCTAAGCTTTGTAACACTATAGAATATTGCAGGTAGCTTTTGACTATACCTTCTGTTCCTAGCCAAGGGCCTGATCCACTGGGGAAGTGAAACGCACTGAATGAATGAGTACATGAATAAACAAATGAGTTACGTGATTTGAGTGATCTTCAGAAGGGCATCTGGTAAAGGAAGCTTGAGGAACTTATCCAGAATTTCATAGATGGCCTAGACTTGGCGCAGAGGTTCCAAGCCTGAGGGGAGTATTGGTTAAAAGTATGACAAGGGAAGGACTATTGTTCTCAATTATTCTTGTTCTGTCTCCCTCCCTCCCATCCTCACGCAGCCTCTCCCTTTGGAATTGACTTCATTCTCAAGTGGGTTCTCCCTACAACATGGCAGATGGCTCCCAACAAAGGCAGGCATTCTCCACTCACAACACCAGCTGGACAGTAGAGGTCTCCTCTCCTGTCACTTCAGGAGAAGGCCCAGGAGTAGTTCTGATTGGTCCTAGAATGAATGCATCATTGTGGTCAGGAGTATGCAGTGGTCTGATTGGCCAGCTTGGACATGGCGTTACCTTCAGCTGGACTCGCAGTCCGAGTCTGGGAAGGGGTTGGATTCCTGTAGCAGTTGGCCTGCTGGTGCAAAACAAGTGAGATGATGCTAGACAAAACACAAATGTCTGCTCATTAAACCACCTCAGTGCTAAATTTTGGGAGAGTGTCTCGCACTAGCCCCCATTTATGGACAACATTTAGTCAATGGAGGAAATAACTAGACTATTAACTTCCATTTTATATTTTATGTCTTTCCTCAGTAACTGTGATTGGCGAGAGTGTCTTGTTACCTGTCTCCTATCTAATTGGATTCTCTCCATTCTCTGTAACTCTTAGGTCTTTGCTCTCTGGCTGGTTTTGTCAAGGTAACTAGGCATTTTAAATCACATTGTAATTTCTCCTAGCTCAGAAAACTGAACCAAAGTAGTAACTTTTAATAGGTCAATTACATTATTTTTCAGCAGCCTGCTACAGCCTAATGAAACTGCAGTTTAATTAGGTTGGTATGGTGCCAAAATAAATGTTTCATTCCCAGCTTGTTTTATTTACTCATTGAAAAGTAGGAGAATCTACAAATAATAGGATTGGAAAATGTTAAAGGCTAATGAGTTTGGCTGCAGTTGTTTGTAAAGACAGACGATTGTATTGTTGTCAATCCAGTTTGGTTGATGAGAAAGCTACAAAAAATAACATAAAAACAATATATTTAAAAAATTTTAGATTCCTGAATCAAGGGCTGTTTTAAAAAATCAATCAATCAATCACAAATACTGAAAGACCATTTAGAAGGAAACATACCTAAGTCAGAGTCCCCTGATGTGTTTTGTGTTCCTGTGGTATGACAGGCATTGTGCCCAGTGTAATCACATTAATTTTCTCAGCAGACCATAACAGCAGTCTTGTGAGATGGAGTTATAGGTCCCAGCAAAGGTGGCGTGCTGAGTGTGATCGGACCACACAGTCATTATTTTGACTTCCATGAGATGGGGATGTGAGGGCAGCAGAAAGTCTTCTTGTGCTGTATTTCCTTTGAAAATGTAATCCCCCAACACCCCTCAGTTATTCCCAGTTCTTCCACACTCAGCTGGAAGGTAGCAATCCTCACACATGTTGGCAGGGCCAATGCGGTCTGGGACAGACCAGAATGGTTTTCCCTGTGCCCCCCAGCAGACCCCCTATGCTGGGCTATAGTTTCAACAACAGATAAGAATGGTCACTTTCTTCCTTCTCGAGGCAAAGACTATGCACAATGTTGGAAACTGATGACAACTACTCTTTGTCCCTTCAATAAAGGGAATCAAGCACTTATGCTCAACCCAAAGAACAAGCCAATGGGGTTCCCAAGCAGACAGACACCTGGTGAGGGCTGTGGGTGTCACCTCTCTTTCTCACACATGCAGAGAGGCTCTGCTTCTCCATATGCCTTAATTATACACAACGGTAAGAACCTTAATGTGAGTCATTTTTATGAAAAGCAAAATTCATTCTATGGCTGTGGCAGGAATCCTAGTGTCTTCTGGGATACCTTCCCTAAGTACCTTCCTAATAGTTATCATCCGTCCTGTCTCAGAGAAGAAGAAACCTTTATTGTCATGCATGTGTGTAAAATAAGTGATATTTTTTGCAGTGCACTCATTCTACATTTTAATTACACATGTTGACTGTATAAGGAGCTCCTTCACGCTCTTGAAAACTTTGGAATCTTCTCTGCCTTGCTTGGCATTTACTTTGACTTTATTTCAATTTAAATTTTAAGGTTGATTTGTTTTCCCTTTCCCTTTTGAATAGAATCATAGATCCCCCATGTCACACTCAAAAGAAATGTTTCAAGTTCCATTTTTCATCTTGACATGTTTTGGAAGGCTCTTGCCTTTGTGACTTTGAGCTCTGTTTAATTCACTGTGATGGTCTGCGTGAGGCGCTTCCACTTCTGTGATGCGGCTATGTTG
Organism: Macrotus californicus; assembly: GCA_007922815.1. Classification (NCBI taxonomy): domain Eukaryota; kingdom Metazoa; phylum Chordata; class Mammalia; order Chiroptera; family Phyllostomidae; genus Macrotus; species Macrotus californicus. Next base: position 40,286 of record VMDR010001377.1, on the reverse strand, counting down.
GAGAGCTGGTTAGAGCAAAGACACAGACTTCTTCCATCCAAGAATAATGCAGGAAACAACGGCAGATACTCAGAGTGATAAATACATGCCCCTGCAATCATGCCTCTGTTTGCTGCAGTTCAAAAGGAGCCCAAACAGATGCACCCTCCCTGGCCATACCTGCAAAACTGACCTAGGTATTTTTTTTTTTCTCTGATGCTCAAACAAATTGGGTAGAGGTCTGTCCATTAAAATAGAGATTTTAGGGAAGTTCTGTGAAGTGTTTGTGAGTGCTGCAGACTTATGCAGTAGAGATTGTATGTAACTCTCTTTTAATTAAAGTATCTACCGATAGTTTTAAACCATAGATTTTCACTTATAAAACAGTGGGATGCACTTTTCTGAACAAGTGAAATTATATACTGCAATATGTTAAAACAGGTATTAGCTGTATTTAATAATAAACACATATTTAACTTGGAGTTTAGAACATTCACTTTTCATCCATTGACAAAAACAATGAGTCTATTAGGATAAATTTAGACACTTAAAGGCAGGTAGGATGGACGTCAGCTGTAGGCGGCTGTGTATGTATTCCACCTACAGTATCAAGAAAATCCCAATTCACTCTGAAACACAGATGTGAGAACCAACAATTTCCTTCAACCATCCACCTTGCATCCTCAGGGTATTCCTTATCATGCAGAGACAGCTGAAGATGCACTGATTCCTCAAACACTCACAAAATGAGTTAAACTAGTAGCACAAATTCATGTACTAGTGATCACCAACATACAATTCTTTGTATCACACATCTGTGACATTCTGTTATTCTTTCCGTTACTCAGAGCTCTTTTGGGTGGTGATGTATGCTCACCTTGAACTGGCTTAAGAACAGAGAAATATTGGCTCATGTGAATGAAACCTCTAGATATCTAGTAGGTTTGGAGCAGGGCGGAATGAAGATGCTCCAGTGAAGATGTCAGTAATACCTCCTTCCATGATTACACATCTCTCTGTCCTGGCTGTATTCTCAAGCTGGGTCCCTGAAATGGCAAGATGGCTACCACCAGGTGTGAACTTATACCCTACCAGCTCAGGAGCCTGGTGAAAAGAGAGCCTTATGTCTGTGGTTCAGGATAAACGTTGGCCAGACATCAGTGGCTCATATATCCCAAGAAGCAAGATTTTGAATGAGTGCCACCATAGCCATGTGAACTGATTGTAGGAAAAAAGGAAAGGTTTTTTTTCAAGGAGTCTCAGTACTAGAAAAAGCTAGAGGCATGGTGGACAAGAAAATAATAGAAGCCAATGAGATTGTATAGGTTTTTAGTGTAAAAATGATTTTTAAGGAAAGAATATCGCTTCTTTTCAAACTTCTTTAATGGAAACCTGTCAAAAAGTTTAAAGTACAGTCAAGACCTATGGACCTTTCACCCAGACTCACCAATTGCTAAAGTTTTGTGACGCTGACCATCCCCTCCTTCTACATCCTCTTACATATATTGCTCTATTTGAAAATTGCAGACACCCTGAACAATGCACATGCCTGAAGACCTCACCATGCATCTCTTAAAAACATGTTATTTTCTTACAAAACTACTGCACAATTATTATTTTAATCCAGATATACCTAAGGGATTTGCATTGCCTTTATACTATTTCTTTTCTCCCTTTCATCTAGAAAAGTTCCTCCACTATTTTTTAATCTTCTATAACATTGACATTTTTTAACAGTCCTGGACAATCTCCTTGTAGAAGCTTTCAGAATCAGCGCGTATTTGAATGTTTGCCCACAGTTAGATTCGTCTGCATCAGTCGGTCAAGAAGACTACACAGGTGATGTTGACTATGTCCCACTGCGTGTTGTCTGGAGGCAACTTTGTCCCATGTTACGTGATGGTAAAGTTCATCACCAAATAACTGTCAGGTGTCCCTCGCATAAACCAGTCTAGTGCTTAGACGGTAATCTGTGGGGCAGTGTTTTGAGACTGCACCAATGTCATGTTCCTCGTCCATCTTCCACCTATCTGAATTGGTTACTATACTGATAGTAATGAGAGTGTCTCTAATTATATCATTTTATTTATATTTAAGATATCAAACTCCAAATTGGCTGTACCCCTTCCACAGAACCATAGCACCCAGTTGGAGTATCACTGCCAGGAAAGAAAACCCACTTCAGTAGAATTTGGCAAAAATGATGAAATTTACTTATGGCTACATCTTGACTCTGAATAAAAATATCCGTAATGACCAAGGTTATAACTCACTGTCCTTTTTATACCAGTGTTTGTGAGATAAAGAAGTAGCTGTAAGTGTTAGTTGTAAATCTTAAAATAAAGTAAATGAAAAGAGAAAAGATACAAGTGGAATGAGGAACAAAAGAAGAATCGAAGCTTTGAGTGCACGTTGCCATTTTTTCCCCGCAATACTCAGAACAGAGCGTGGAAAACTTTTATTTTACATCCATGTGGCATATTTAAACTCTCTTTGTTTAGAATTTCAAGAGTGACTACTTTTCTTTTGACTTGGTTCGATAATCTTTCATGATCCTCAGAAATTGTGCTTTTCTATTTCTTTCAGACTAAGAAAGTCCTTAGCCAAATGGCCTCAACCATTAGATTTGTCTGTAGGTGTCATTCATTTGTATTGTTTCTCTTTCCTCCCCTGGGGTTGTTCAATAGTGCTTCCTTTCAATCAAAAGCTAATTTTCTTTGTGTGTAGGTGGTGTAGAATTCCAAGCTTTTACACAGTAGCAGGTCTGTATTTGATGTACCTGGTTCAGAGACAATTGTCCTTCACAGCTTTCAGAGAAAATTCAATGAAAGCCCCATGCGACTAGTTTGTAACTCATTTAGTGGAGAGTTCTACAGGATTATTTTGCAAAGCAGTGCTCAGCTTAAGAAGCAAAATTGGCTTTGTTGTGCCTAGCTGGAGGCCTCTTCATGTCTGAATTCAGAGGGTATTTACATGCATACTAGGAATCTTTCTAGAAAACTGGAAAGGGGAAGTATGTGCAGGTATAAATTTCCACGACTTTCTTCTACTATCCCCAAAGGGACTTGGGATGGGTGTATTAAATTTAGTGACAACATTTGTTTCACATTTCTGGGGTACATATGCCATATTGATGGGTGCATTTTCATGACAAGAATTACAGAACTCTAAAAAGTGACCAGTGCCATGGTGGGTCCTGCACCCTCACTTTTAGCTTAATGTGAAAGAACCTGGAGTCACACAGACTTCATGAGTCCAAATGCTGCTTCCACCACTTACTCATTTTCTTTGCCTTGGGAAGTTACACAGCCTCTCTGAACTTGGCTCTGGCCTTTTTTTGTTTGTTTGTTTTAAAAGAATCTATTTATTTATTTTTAGAGAGAGGGGAAGGGAGGGAGAAAGAGAAGGAGAGAAACATCAATGTGTGGTTGCCTCTTGAGCACCCCCTACTGGGGACCTGGCCTGCAACCCAGGCATGTGCCCTGACTGGGAATAGAATCAGCAACCCTTTGCTTTGCAGTCTGTTGTTCAATCCACTGAGCAACACCAGCCAGGGCTGGCTCTGGCATTTGTAAGAAGCAGATAAATATAATTGTGTGCTAGACGGGGCAAGCTAGGATATGCTCCAGTCACAGTCAACCCCGTAGTTCAGTAGCTTCAAATAGCAAAAATACAGTTTTCATCAACTTCATGGACTACTCTGCATGTCAGGTGCACTCTAGGACTCAGACTTATGGAGAAGCTAGCATCTAAATTATCAGCAGTCATCTTAGCAGGGGAGAAAGAGTCTTTTTTTCCTCTGCTAAGTGCCAAAATTAATGCTCAGCCAAGAAGTGGCACGCATCAATTCTGCTCATAGATCATAGGCTGACTCAGGTCATAGAGCACTGCCAAACTTCAGAGGGTTAGGAATTTTAATCCTACCATGTGTCCAGAGGCTGAAAACTCATTGTAATTAGTGACCCGTAGCAATCGCTGCCAACAAATAAATGCCATGGATTGTTATGAGGTTTAAATGAGATAATTGAGGAGAAACATTTAGCACAGTGTCTGGCCACAGATTACGTGCCCACTGAAAACACTTGTTGTTGCTATTGGTTGCTATCATGCTTTATATCAGTTCTTTCTGTCTCTTCTGGAAAATGATGATTTAGAAGTGTTGGGATTTTGAGAACAGTAGAGTTTGGAATTCATAGAACCCCACTATAACACTCCAGAAATGAGGAAACCAAGACCAGAGATTGAGTCACCTTTGGACTAAAACATTTGCCTAGTTGGCTCCCACCACCCTTTGGGTTTTTGCTAAGATACCATTCTCTTAGGACAGTTACCTCTGACCCTCTAGACAGACCAAATGAAACCCTGCTATGAGATGTCTCATGGCTGTAGGTGTACCTTTTTCTTTCATTCATGGGAGTTTCAGTTTGGCATAGATTTGTGAGATGAATTTTTTGATTTTAATCTTCTTTGTGAGACTTTAGCCTCCATGAAATGACTTTGTTTTAGTTGACCATTAATTCCCATAACCTCGTACAGGTCCTGGCACATAGTAGGTACCCAATAAGTAAGTGTTCATAAGAAAATGAGTGAATGAATGGATAACATTTTACTGGCAGAGCGCCTTATCTCCTTCTTTGAAATATAACTAGATTTATATCTACACACAGACACATACAGATCCCCCACACACAAGCACACATGCTCCCAGATACAATTAAAAAATATCTTACAGCCCCAGCTTTAAGAAATATATCTATTTTACATAATAAAATTTACCTGTTTTCCTAAGCAGAACTTCAAAATCCAGATGCCCCAGGTGATTTCTTTCTTGTGTCCCTTTGGGTACCGTTTCTGCAACTCTTGGCTTCAAAGAAAAAAGACTATAATGTGTAATGGTGGTTCTCAGATGTTGAGATTCCACAGATCCATAAAATTCCCAAAAATTAAAACATGGAAGGCAACCAAAACGCAAAATAGAACTACCATGATTTTGTCTTTTTTGATAATGAGTTATCAACTGTATCAACCTCAGCATAAGACTCCCTTGAATAGAGAGTTAACTCCCTTATGCCAAATTATTCACTATATAAGAAAAATACCAATCAGTTTTTTTGTTGTTGTTATTGATTTCACAGAGGGTAGATAAAACTTACTTGCAAAACTTTTCTGATCTGGAAGCCAACGCTAGAGGCACTGTTGAATTTGATTCATTTGATTGCTACAGCAAGCACAGTAGAAGCACCACAAATGTGGTGGCTTAGATAGGCAAATGCATTATTTTCACAGTTTAGTAGGCCAGAAGTCCAGAACAGTGGTTTGGGTAGATTCCCTGCTCTGTATCTCGCAAGGCTGGAGTCAAGGTATCAGGAGTCTGGGAACTTAATAGAAGGCTCTGGGGGCATATCTGCTTCCTGATTCATTTAGGTTATTGGCAAAATTCAATTCCATGTGATTGTGGGAGAGAGGTCCCTGATTCCCAGCTGGCTGTGGCCAGGGATTGTATTCAGCTGCTAGAGGTCACCCACATTTCTTGGCTTGTGGCCTCCTCCACCTTCTAAGCAAATCTCCTCTCTGCCTCCTCCTTCTGCCCTACTTCTTGTGGTGAAAGGTACTTTTGTTTAAGGGTTTGTGTGATTACATTAGATGTAATCCATTATAATCTCCCTATTTTAAGGTCTGCAACCACAATTCTATATCTGAGGTCCTGTTGCCAAGTTACATAACGCATTCACAGGTTCCAGGGATTAGGGGACCACTCGCCCCACCACAGCAGGGGAATTGCAAGGCTGAGAGGTTGCCCTTGGCCACTAGTACAGGAAGCAATGTGCTCCCTTCTTTTTCTGTGTTGGTAACTGACATGCATGCATCCATTTCAACATGTATGTGAATCTTGCAAGTACAGACCCATAACAACCATAGATACAACCAGTAGTGGATGAAAATGAGTGCAAAAGGGTCATTGCCATGATTGTACTTGGATTTCTTTCTCTAAGAGTAGGTGTACTACATATTATACATATGAATTGAAGTAACAGTGTGTTCAATATATTATGCCATGCCCCTTCTATAAAGAGCAGCTGGACTCACCCTGCCTGAGTTTCTGGTGGTGGGGCAGGGAGGGCAGACTCTGCATGAACCTGTCTCTGTTGCTTTTGTCAGAAGGATGATAGAAACTTCTCCATATCTCTTTCGGTCTTAGTCTTAGCAGCTGCTGTGGCGACACACAGCACTGAGGTCCCTGTTTACCTGCTCTGGTAACCTCGGCTCTCTCTACTGCTCAGTTCCTTTCCTTAGATTGTGGCATTTTATTTAACTTGGCAAATGTTTGGAAGGCAGGGTCTACAATTCTACATTAAAAAGGAGATGCATTTTAAAGGCACTGATAAAGCCCACTACTTAAAGTAAGATCAGCTGATCATCTTGTACGCCCAGAAATCCTTTTGAAGGAATTTTGCAAAATAAGATCAGAAAATGCATTTGCTTTGTGAATCTGGATTTTTATATTAGTAAGTAGTTCCACTGCAGATAGAAAACTCATATTCCCTGGGCACCTACTATGTGCTGGGTCACTTTCCAACTATCCTATTATCTAATTACATAGTTATTAGTTGTACAGTTTAACACTTTTACTGTTTCAGGTACATGACAATGGAGAAACAGAGTTAAGCCACCTGCCATGGATCACAGGGTAGAAAGATTCACTAAGCCTGTATTTTGAATGCATCTCACCAACTTCCCTTCTTTTTGTTCTTTCTTTACCTTTGCTTTACAATATTTCAGTATAGGAAGATTGGAAGTATAATAGCTCCTGTATCAGGCTCCCGTGGAGTGCTGGGCAGCATACATATTACCGGTTAATTATAATCATGCTTTGCAATGAGTATGTTTGTTCCTGCTTTACAAACAGGGAAACCGAGGCTCAGCTATGAAGTGGTAGAATCTGCACATCTGCCTGTGCATGAAGCTCACAGTTCTTTGAGCAAGGCTGTGTATGTACAGAGCACTCACTCTAAGCAGCCGAAATAGGTCTGTGGGCTCATTGTCCTGTAGGCAGATTTACCCTGGGAGTTAATGTTGCGTTTCCAGGTCTCCCACTCACAAGGCATTGATGACTAGCTTTCCTTCTTGTGGGCTTAGTGAGCATGGGATTGCGGGTGGAAAATATGGGCTGTCTCCTCCCATGCGTCCTCTCCTTGCTTCACTGGACCTTACATCTTCCCGAGGGTATATTTCTTGATATGCAGTGTGAGTTTAGCAGGGGTCATTGCAATGAATTTAGGCACTGAAAGAAAGGATTAAAATAATTTTGACTCCCAGAGCAAAGAAATGATTAGCGTTTCATTTTTCTTAAAAGCCTCCTGATTACCTTAAGAAGAGATGTTCAGTTTGGCGATAGTTTACCTTCAATGAAATGCTACATGTTTCTGGTAATGAAGGGAGACGTGGGACTCAGACTGGCCATGAGACCCAGCCAGACTTGGTGAACATGGTTTTTTGTTGGGGTCACTTTTATTTTTATAGTTACCTTCTCTTTAAGATCGCATTCCTGTTTTTTAACGTGGTAGTAAAAGAAGAGTTCTCTTTTAATTTTTAAAAATTTTGTTTATGTGAAAAACAACAATGCATTGTTTGGAAAAAGTAAGATTTTGTTTTATTTTTCTTTATTTGACAAAGGCATGCCATTCAGCAGCACTGGAACATGTAGTGAAACTAATTGGTTGGTAATAAAAAGGCAGGTGGTGCGAGCGTACATCAGGTTTTAAATGAGGACCACGGATATGACAATGTTGGGAAGGCAGCTCATGAATGATGGGAATTTAGGGGAAGTGTTGAGGCATTGATCTCTCATTGCCTGACTATTTACTGGGATACCACTGCCTTTGTTTAATTTGACCTTTAGGATCAGTCTTACCCATCTCAGGACTATGGCTTCTCCCCTTTCAATTTGCAGCTTGGACTGAATATTTATTAACTACCCAGGGGACATAAGGCTGTTTGAGGACATTTGAGTTGATCTGTATCCCCAGAAGGTGTTGTCATTATACCGAAGAGGAGAAGCAATTCGTAAGGAATGACAGGACCTTATCAAGAACAGATAGAGGCAAAGCCTTTGTCTGGTGAGAGGGTAAAGTGCCCAGGAAGGTGCAGTCAGCAAATAAAAAGATTTTAGTGCCTGATAAATAAAAGAGGAAATAGAGTTCAGGATTCACAAGGGCAACCTACATACCCATACCCAGACCCGGAGAAGCAGATCAGGTGTTTCATTTGTCCTTAACAATTTTAGGAGAAAAGCAACTATGCATGTGTGATTTAAATGGCAGCTGATTTTTAACTTTAATTTTAGGTTAAGGTGCAAAAGGGAGTGGTGGGGTCTACAGCAAGTTGGACAGTAAATGGCCCAGGTAAAGAGACTGCTCAGGTGTAGCAAATGGTGGACATGTGAAGATGAAGAGTCCATGGGCCAGATCTTCTGATTGTCCAAGGAAAGTCAAATATCTAGGTTTTCGATGCGAAATCTTCCTTTTTTTCTAATTATCAGTACTAATTCATTTTTTAACTGGGCCAAAATCAAAGGGCTAGGACCACTAAGGAAGTGTGTTCAGGTTGGACACTGCACAGCTCCAAGGGGCCATACGCACAAATCTCTGTACTGTGTTTTAAAAAAATCATCTTTTTCTGCAGGGGGCATGAACAGTTGTATGAGTTTTTATTTTGCTTCATTTTTATTGTTGACCCTATGACAGATGTCCACATTTTCTTCCCCTTTGACTACCTCCACCCAGCCCTCACCCCCTTCCCTCTGGCCATCACCACACTCTTGTCTGTGTCCATGGGTCATGCATATGTGCTCTTTGGCTAATCCCTTCCCCTTCTTTCATCCACTGTCCCCCTTCCTGCTTCCCTCTGGCAGCTGCCAGTCTGTGCCGTGTATCTGTGACTCTGTTTCTATATGGTTTTCCATTTATTTTGTTCATTAGATTCCACATATAAGTGAGACCATATGGTATTTGTCTTTCTCTGACTGGCTCATTTCACTTAATATAATAATCCCCAGGTTCATCCATGCTGTTGCAAAAGGTAAGATTTTCTTCTTTTTTATGGCTACATAGTATTTCATTATGTAAATGTACCCCAGTTTTTTTATCCACTCATCTACTGACAGAACTTGGGCTGTTTAGGTTCACATACTATTCAGTTATCCATGTGCTGCAAAATCTGCCCATTGAAAGAGTACAATTCAATGGGTTTTGTTACATTCCCAGAGTTGAGCAAACATCAACACGATCTAAATTTAGCATTTTTATTACCCTAGAATGAATCTTTGTGCTCATTGGTAGTCACTTCCCACTCTACCCTGCAGTTCCAAGCAACCACCATCCTACTTTATGTCTCTATTGCCTTGCACATTGTGGAGATTTCACATAAATAGAATAATACAATATGTGGTCTTTTGTGCCTGGCTTCTTTAACTTAGAACAACAGGGTTTTAGAGGTTCCATGTTCCAGCATGTATCACAATTGCATTCCCTTTTTGTGGGCAGATCGTGTTCCAGTATATGAATCTACCACATTCCGTTCATTCGTTTGTCAGTCGATGGACACTTGGGTTGTTGCACTTTTGGGCTGTGATGAAAATGATTCTCTGAAAATCCGTGTGTGCGTGTCTCTGTGAACACACTCACATCTCTCTTGGATAGATACCTAGGAGCGGAATTCTAGGTCACACAGTAACACCTCTATAGTTAACGTTTTGAAGAAGTATCTGCACCATGAAAAATGAAATAAAAAAATGTAATAAATAGTTTACACTGCAGAAACAAAACGAAGTGGCTGCGTGGTTTTACATTCCCACCAGCACTCACTGTGTTTTTGACGGCAGCCTTTCTAGCGAGTGCAAAGTGAGATCTCATTGTGATTTTGGTCCACGTGTCCTTAGTGACTAATGGCCCCGAGCATCTTCTTATGTGCTTTTTGGCGACTGGTGTATCTTTTTTGGATAAATATATACTCAAATCCTTTATCCATTTATAAAAACTGGGATATTTCTCTCTTATTATTGAGTTTGATTATTGAATTGTAAGAATTTCTATATTCTGTTTCCAATAATCTGACATGGACATTTTGCATTATCCATGACCTTGTATTAAATAATTTTACTCTTGCTACCCAGCGTTCACATCAAAGCACGTTCCAAATCACTGTTCAGAGCATGAGTATTGATAAACTGCACTTTTCTTGCTACTTTACAGAAGTTTAAACAAAAGAAATCTGCATTTGCTGAACTCATTTTAAATTTGCAGCCGATCAGGGGTTCTCTAATGATTATGTGTACCTGTGAAACTGTGGCCTGAGGTACAATAGCAGTGTTTGGCTCCAGAGACAAAATGTGGGTTTCAGTCAATTCAAGCTAATGGGTATCCTCTTCTAATATTTTTCCACCCTAGACTATTTCTCACTTGTAAGTTAAAGTTCTCTAGTAACATACACCACCCATATTGGAATCCCCTGCCTATCTCAGAATAACAGGGAAGCTTTACACACAGAGAGACACATGCAGACTAAACAACATGTGGAAGAGGCTCAGACAGTGACGAGGCAGCAGGAGAGCCTAGTGGTTAGGAACTCCCATCTCCACCAACAGGGGGCCTTCTGCCTCTTATTACATGCAGAGATTCTTATTTCTCTTTGGTAAATGGTGCTAATCATAGTGTACTCTTGTCTTAGCCTGCTCAGGCTGTTATAATACCATTGACTGAGTAGCTTAAAAACAACAGAAATTTCCCACAGTTCAGGAGGCTGGAAGTCCAAGATCAAGATGCTGCAGTCGTGCCTAGTGAGAGCCAACTTTCTGGTTCATAGATGGCACCTTTTCATTGCGTCCTCGCATGGTGGAAGGGGTGAAGGAGCTCTCGAGTACCTTTTATACGGGCTTGGCCCTGATGGCCTAATTGTCTCCCAAAGTGCCCCCTACACCATCACATTAGGGCACAGGTGGCAAACATGAGGCCCGAGGGCCAAATCCGGCCCTCCGCCTTATTTTATCCGGTCCAGCACCTTGTTTCTACCTGGCGGCAGCACCAAGCTCCTTGCCCCTAGTTAAGGAGTAGTTACATTTATACAGTCCTAAAATGACATTCGGCCCTTTGAAGGCACCTGTGAAGCTGACGTGGTCCCCGGTGAGATGAGTTTGACACCCTGCATTAGGGGTTAGTATTTCAGCACATAAATTTGGGGTGGGTGAACACACGTTTACACCGTAACACTCCTTCACAAGGGAGCTGACACTCTGTGGCAGCAGTCAGTAGCGGTGCGTAGAGTGGTCACAAGCTAGAACTGTGGAACCCAACTGCATGGGTTCAAATCCCAGACACTCACCTCCTTTCTAGGTAAGCTTGAGCAGGTGCTTTAACAATGCAGCTCTCACTTCTGCACTTTCAAATGCAGAAACAAAACCCTTTAGCTTAAAGGACGGCACGCATTAAAGGAGTTAAGGTTCAGAGACAACTAGACCAGGACCCTAGCATAAAGCAAATGTTTAATAACTGTGACTAAGTGTCAGTCAATCACATTGAATGAGATACGCAAGCACAGTATTGCACATAAGCCATGACACAGAGGTAGCGTATGAGAAATGTTGTTAAAGCATCCACTTCTCTCAAGAGTCTGAATAACCACAGAATCTGGGTGTCCTTGTGGGGGCCTGGGAACAAGTCCAGGAAGGGGTCTGGGAGTCCATTCACGGGCTCTCTAGTCTCATGTCCCTGAACCACCTTATAGGACTCGTCATGCAAGTTGGTGGGGCACAGACTCTGATTATTTTTATCTTCTCAAAGGCAGATTTTCTTGAAATTAATTATGCTGTTGACGGACGTGACACCCAGCAGACAGAATTCCTGATGCTTTTGTTCTTGCCCAAGGTGCCCCTCCCCACCCCGCATCCTGCTCCAGCTGAGCCACTGTCAGGAGGCTGCCCTGCTAAGCAGCCCATCACATGTTCTCTTACAATCATGGTTTATTATAGCTTTCAAAAGATGACCTCTCATTCCGCACACTCGTGTTTATAGAGGACTTCTGGCATTCTGAAAGGAAACAGATAGCAGAGTCTTCAAACCCTTTATTTGCTTCAGCTGATAACTGCTCTGGCCAGAGATGAACGCTGCGGTGATTACAAGATGTAATTTACTACAAAGGACGGTTAATATTACTTACAAACCTGTCATCAGTTCTGGGGAAATCAGAGCTGAAGCAACAAATGGGACAAATTTGAATCCACCTAAATATCTTGGTTTGATAGAATTACAAGTTTATAGATTTCCCATTTAAGAAACAGCCCCGTTATGAAACATTCATCCCCACAGACAGACAATATAAGTAACAAGCAAGATTATATCCTTTTATGTGGATCAAGGACATAGGCAGCATGAGAAAGAAAGGGAGGAAAGAAATCCCTTAAGATGAACTTAAATACTACCCTTATGAATTACACCTGGGGATATTAACTGGGGAATTAGATCTGTGAAAAAGCCTCTAATATGACTAAACAAATGCCCCAGGTAATGCTCTGAATCAGAAAAACGTGTGAAAATATAGCCTCTTAAATGTGATTATAGTCAGAGCTGTAGTTACTCCCCGAGAAAGGGCATTGAAAGAAAGGAATGAGAGAGAAAAAAAATGTTTTAAAACTTTGGTGTCAGACCAGAAATTATAGAGTAGCAGCAGCTTAGGGATTTAAATAACGCCTTTAGCACAATTTTAGAGCCTTTGTGCTTTAAAATGAAGAAAAGAAAAGAGCAAGATATCCAATTTAGGACTTTTTTTAAAAACTAATATGGACACATTTATTTAGTAAATGAATGCTGAAATTGAAATTGAAAGACTTTTTTTTTACTAATATACTTTACACAATTCTGCTAGACAAAAGGAAGTCAGCATCAAGGTTAATGACCTTTAAATTGACAAAATTATAACGCGCCTCAAAGAGAACTAAAATCAAAGATAGTTGAGCAGACAGGGGTGGGACAACTCAGCCTTTCAAACTGGCAATTTTCTAGAGTCAGGAAAACTACATTCAGAGTAGTGAGAGGAAAGTTTTCCAATGTTATATATATTTTTTAAAAATCCTAATATTTAAAAAAAAAATCAGGGAGAATGACAGAATGAGGAAAGAAAGCTGGTCAACAAATACCCACTCTTTAGAAAAGGAGGAAATGTAGGCTTCAAGACCCCTTGATTTCGGATCATGAGATGGAAGAGTCATTTTCCCCGAATGACTGAATGAGCCTGCATGTGGTTCCAACGTGGGTTATCACCGGGACGCTGTGGCTCCAGCATTTAAGCTTCTTCAAGGGCTACCCTCTCTGACAGAATTTCAGGAGAGTTTCTTGTTCAGTGGGTGAAAATTTAATGGAGATTAAGATAAGAGTTTTTGTGCTTTTGTTGGTGTCCTGAATCAGTCTTTGCAATTTACCTCTCCCGTAGGAATCTTAGGGAATTCTATGCACGATGAGCAACACCAGATAGAAATCTCAGGAACATTCCACTAGCAACTTTCTGAGTGTCCCACAGCTGAAGTCAGCTCTAGTAAAGGTCTATAATGGGATCCTTTCATTCTCCCCTGCTGTTTTCAATCTGATCCTTAGGACCAGGTCACTCAGGCACACCCTCATGTACATACAGAGAGATGGGACAAGATCAGGTCTGAGGAAGTGGTTCCATTTTGACTTTTCCTCCCAGATATATTTGTTGAGAGCAAGAGAAAGAATGTAGAAGACATTTGTCTGGGTTTGACCCAAACAAATAGGACTTTGTGCAGCCTTCCAGTTCTACCTTGGGGGACTACAGGGCATGGGAAAGAGGGAGGACTGGAGCCAAGGAGCATGCCTTTTCAACCACAGTGACCTTGTTTGCTGGAACAGGGTCCAATCATTCATTTGGGCCATTTCCTCTTGTGAGGAGGGGCAGGGGAACAAGGAATGAAGTGGATGGAGTAGGTGTGGCGTGAGGGGAGGACTGAACATTTATTTCCCTCCACTATTTATTTCCGAGGCCCTTTGTTGACCATTTGCATGTATTCTTTGGAGAAAATGTTTATTCAAGTCCTTTGCCCATTTTTAAATTAGCTTCAGCTGTTGTTGAGTTAGAGGGATTCTTTATATATTCTAGATACCAAATCCTTCTCAGATATGTGATTTGCAAATATGGTCTCCTGTTCTGTGGGTTGCCGCCTCACTCTGTTGATTGTGTCCTTTGATGCACAAATGGTTTACAATTCGTTACAGTCCAATGTACCTATTTTTTTCTTTTTGTTGCTTATGGTTTTGGTCCTCAGATGTTAATAACAACAGTCACAAACTGTGTATTTGTCCAAATCTGGGGTGTCCTCTCGAGAACAAGAAGGGAAGTTCAGCTAAATCTCATGATTTTGTGGGTAGACTCCAGCTAGCAGGGGAGGGGAGCAGTGTGTGCCCAACTACCGGCCGCAAGATATCATGATGTTCTTGCAGAAAGACCACCTGCAGGGTGGGGATGTGCATGATGCTGGCAGGCCAGGCCAGGACTCCTGGGAGAGCCTCCTCTCATTCCAGTTCTACTGGCTCGTGTTCAAGGTGGTCAGGTACTCACTGATGCATGGACAGCTCATATGTCCGCCTGCGAACCACATCCGCACTCAAGATGACCTGGAAAGGCAATTCTCCTTGTTCCACTCACTGCTTTATCCCTTCTGTGGGTTTCTCCAGCTATCACTTAGCACTTAGAAAATTGTCGCATTTCAGAACAAAAAGACAACTGAAGTCCACCCCCTTGGCATGCAAAGAAAATCGATGAGGCCCTGCCTCAGTTCCTGAAACTAATAAGCAATAAAACCAGCGCCAGATACTGGAAATCCTGACTCAGGCCAGTGCCCTTCTCACTGCTCTTTATCATCAACATATGTAAGAAAGAGAAAAAAGAAACCTCCTAATTCCATTCATTTCTGTCAGTGTCTGCTCATGTTCTAGTCTTCATCCTAGTGGTCCACACAATACATACATAAATAAATAAATAGCTGCGAATAGAAAACGTTGCCACTGTGGTCTTCGTTGGGTCGTTGCTTGGATGTGAGGCGCTCTAACCAGCAGCCATGCACAAGTGGAATCGCAGCTTTCCTCAGCGATGAGAAGCACAGACGTGGAGGTCTCGGGGCCAAGGTAACGGCAGAACACAGCAGTTCAGAGGGTGCAGTGGTCCTGTGGGCGTGCAACCCCAAACTGCCAGAGCTTCCGATTTTTTCAAGAGAAAGTGGAAATTGGATTCTTGTGTGCCACATCTCCATTTTTTTGACTTAACTCTTCAATGGAATCAATTTAAAACATTCAATATGAATGCTGCTGCCTCCTGCACTGAACAAAAAATCTGTCTATGCCATGAATATGGGCCACAGATTTTAAGATCTTTGCTTTTGCAGTTAGAACAGTGTTTCTACACACACACAGGAATCATGAGGAGAGCTTTTAAAAATGCCAATGCGTCACTCAGCCCAACTCCAGGCTAAATGCCTCAGAGTCTCTGGGGATTGGGTTAGGGCATCAAGACTCGTTAGTGCCCCGAGGTGTGGTATTTGTACAGGAGGGTTCAGAACTGCAGGACTCAAGGCAGTGCCTGTAGCTACGATCCTAGTCCATCTACCTCTTTCCCATCAGTAAGGACATCTGGACTGTTACTGCAGGACATGAAGGTGGCCCTCATCTTAGGGTTAACATCTGGATAACTGGCAGCATGTCTTGTTTCTTGTCCTGCTTTCTGGGCATTTTATAGACACAGACAGATGTCTCTTTAACTTCATTTGCCGTGTGTCCCTTCTGTAAAGTTTTGATCCCAAACTTTGTGATTTATCACACTTAGGAGCAAGTGGAAGGTTCACTGAAGTTTGTTTGTAGCTTCTTCACTTTCATCTCCTTTGCATCCCTCAGCCTTGGGGTTTCTCTAGCCAAACGTGATGCTTTGTGCAGATGCCTTTGTCCTTGTGAATTTGCAGGCTTGTCCTTGAAACACCGGGAGCCGCTGTTGGTATTTCTGAGCCCTCTTCAGCTCCTGTTCCGGTCCCATCTGCTTCTCCTTCCTCTCCGTGCTGCATGCACACACCCCCTCTCGCCTTTCCATGCCAGCTTTCTGGAGCCACTGTGATAACCCGACCAGGCCCTACACAAAGGAAAGTAAAATAAAATACAAATAGTGTGGACCAGGAAGCTGCCATAGAAATACAGGATGATCTTTAAAATGGTTTTTATTTCTAAAATCTCTGTGAATCTTTTCCCTGATTTTGTCGCTTGTGATGATAGCATGGTGGTTGTATAACAAAGTATCCATAATTTTTGGTGGTACAGACTTATTAGGAAGTAGAGTTGAAATGATATGCACTCTGGAGTTTACCCAGCAAACGAATAACAAAATAGCAAGTTAGAAGCAAAAGCAAAGGTACAAAATCTTGATTGCTGTTGAATATGGGCCATGGAGATAAGGAGCTCATTTTAAAATATTTTGTTTTGTGCATGTTTAAATATTTTATTATACACACACGTAGAATTCTAAGATTTGATCAGAATATGTGATCTCAAGATTCTATAGTTCCTTCCTTCCTATTAATTAAGCTGTGCTTAAGACTGATACAAATGCAGAAAATGAATGGATGACTTTTAAAATATACATGAATAGTTTCATAATAAAAACAATGTCTGCAATTAGAAAAATAGAGAAAAAATTACCCACAATTTCATTTTCCTAAGATAACTAATGCGGGCTCTTACCGTCAGCCTTCTGGCATTGTTTTCATTGCTGCATGTACATTTGGAGTTCTCCTTTATTTATGGGTGATATTATCAAGCACAGGCTGCAGACTAGATCTTGCATTGTGGCAATATCAGCTTCCTAGCTGCTTAGAATTTACAATCTTCAATAAGCCCTGAAGAGGGAAACCAGAAGGGACAGTGTTTTGCCCAAATGCAATCACCCAATGAATTTGTCTTTGGAGTCACTCTCCTGTTCTTGCTCGTGCTTGTGCATCTCATAACACTAAGTATATTTCTAGTAACACAGGATTGGAAGCGTGGGGGCGAAAGACAGGGGGAGACTTGGAAAGGTCAAGAGAGACTGTAATGGGGATTATGTAAAGTGTAGCTCTGATATTCCTTGTGTACCAGCATCTCAGGAAGCACTCTCTTCACGGAATGCCTACATCCAGGCAAATGGTTATCCTGGACACTCTAAGGCACCACAGCACAAAACAGGCCATACATATTTTTTACTGTCTGCATTCACAGAATGAGTTTTGATGATCCCTTTTCTTTTTAAAAAGTGTTCTTATATGAATCTCTGTTATTACTGTATATGATATTGTATTGTCTGCCTGGCATATGCAATAGTCAGGTGATACAAGGATTCACACGTTCAACAGTTGAGCACATGTTGATTTCTAATACATGGAGATGCTAAGGCAATGATGTTGACTTCTGAACTGCCCCTCAATAAGTCTACAAGATGTTGTTCATATTAGTATTGTTTTTCATTTTAACTTTTAAAAATTTTTATTGAATGTATTGGGGTGACATTGGTTAATAAAACTATATAGTTTCCTGGTGTACAATTCTATAACATATCATCTGTATATCATATTGTGTGTTCCTCACTCCAAGTCAAGTTTCCTTCCATCCCCATTTATTCCCCGTTTACTCTCTTTTACCTCCTCCCATCCCCCTTTCCCTCTGGTAATCACCATACTGTTGTCAGTGTCTATGAGAGTTTCTTTCCTTTGCTTAGTTCCTTCACCCAGCTCCCCAACCCCCTTATCCTCTGAAAACTATCAGTCTATCCTAGGTATCTATGAGTCTGTTTCTATTTTCTTTGTTTATTTTGTTCATTAGATTGTGAAATCATATGGTATTTGTCTTTCTCTGACTGGCTTATTTCACTTAGCATAGTACTCTCCAGGTCCATCCATGCTGTTGCAAAAGGTAGAATTTCCTCCTTTTTTATGGTCAAGTAATATTCTATTGTGTAGATATACCAGTTTTTTTTTTTATCCACTCATTAGCTGATGGGTCTTTGGGCTGCTTCCTAATCTTGGCTATTGTAAATAATACTGCAATGAACATAGGGGTACATGTATTCTTTTGAATTAGTGTTTCAGGTTTCTCTGGATATATTCCCAGAAGTAGAATTGCTGGGTCATAAGGCAGTTTCATTTTAATTTTTTGACTTAACTCCATACTGTTTTCCATAGTGACTGCACCAGTCTGTATTCCTACCAACAGGGCATGAGGGCTCCCTGGGTTCCTTTTTCTCCACATCCTCTCCAGCACTTGTTTGTTGACTTATTGATGACAGCCTTTCTGACAGGTATGAGGTGATATCTCACTGTGGTTTTAGTTTGCATTTCTCTGATCAATGACACTAAGCATCTTTTCATATGTCTATTGGCCATCTGTGTGTCCTCCTTGGAGACATGTCTATTCAGGTTTTTTGTCCATTTTTTAATCAGATTGTTTGTTTGTTTTTTTAATATTGAGTTTTATAAATTCTTTGTAAATTTTGGAAATTAACCCCTTATCAGATGTATCACTGAGGAAAATGTTCTGCCATTCAGTGGGTTG
The DNA here is from genome assembly GCA_007922815.1 of Macrotus californicus. NCBI lineage: Eukaryota > Metazoa > Chordata > Mammalia > Chiroptera > Phyllostomidae > Macrotus > Macrotus californicus. The sequence continues at coordinate 21,681 of VMDR010001377.1, read as the reverse complement.
TCTTTTCATTTAGTTGGTGGTTTCCTTTGCTGTGCAAAAACTTTTTAGTTTGATGTAGTTTCATTTATTTATTTTTCTTTTGCTTCCCTTGCCCAAGAAAATATATCAGAAAAAAATATTGCTATTAGAAATTTCTGAGATTTTGTTGCCTATGTTTTCTTCTAGGAGCTTTATGGTTTTGAGTCTAACATTTAAATCTTTACTTCATTTTGAATTTATTTCTGTGTATTACGGTGAAAGGTGGTCTAGCTTCATAATTTGCACGTATCTATTGGCTGTACGTTTTTAAGTCTGAGGTCACTGCATTTCAGACCTACTGAATCATACCCCTAAGAGTGGAATCAGGACTCATATATTTTTTTAAATTTTTCTTTAGATTTTATTTTTTATATTTAGAGAGAGAGAGAAAGAGAGGAAGAAAGAGGGTGAGAAACAACTTGTGGTTTCCTCTCACGTGCCCCCTACTGGGGATCTGTAGGCATGTGCCCTGACTGGGAATCCAACGAGCAACCCTCTGGTTTGCAGGCTGGCACTCAATCCACTGAACCACACCAGCCAGGAGGACTCTAGATTCTTAACAAGCTTCCTAGAGAATTCATGATCAACCAGGTAAGCACTCACCTGACTAGGCAATGGGGGGCTACAGAAAGATGTTGGAGTAGACTTTGAATCTTCCAGAAATAATTCCTTTGTGTTTATTACAGTTAAAAGAACTCTTAGCTTTGATATCCAGATCCTTTAAAAATCATTAAAAAATTTATTATATAAAATTTACAATTTATATAATTTATTATAATTATATACTAAAAAGCATTAGTATATAATAATTCATTCAATATTCCTGTTATTTTAAGCAGACAACTATTGCCAGTCATTATAAACAATAAAGGCACATTGTCTCTATCTCTGTCTCTCTCTGGTTTATGTCTACTTATCTATATATGGGTGTATACAAATAAGGCCAAAGAGTTACTTCAGAATTATGTGGCTTCCCCATGTAGTATATAGTTCCAAAATTCACTGTCAACAACAAAGACCAAAAACAATAGTTTCACCTGCTAATGGGCTATCACAGGATGGAGAAAACACACTTAAGATGTCTATGTCCTCATTTAACTTTTTAAATACGTTCGTCCACTGAACATCTTTGAATGAATGCAAACTGGAGAGAGAAATAAAGCTTGACCTAAAATCCTAGCTCTTCCCTTTACCATGTGATCTTTGGCAAGCGATGTATATCCTCTCTAAATTTTATCATCCTCTTAGTTGAAAAATCAACCTTTACTATACAGGATTTCAAGAGAATTTGATGAGACAATGTATAGAAAGGACCTGAAACAACAGATGATTAAGAAATGTTATTTCATCAATTGCTCCTCATTTTCTTACCTCTTGTGTCTTCAGGCTTAATTTAAGTTCACTGGTTTTGAATAATCACAGTTTCCCCAATTCCTTTTAGGGTAACATGGATTTGTGGTACAATCAATACTACCTATGTAAATTAAATAAAATGTTTCATTTCTAAATAAAGCCACATAGTGTCTCAGAGAAGAAAAAAGCTACTGTTTTGGAACCAGAAAACTTCGCCTTAAGTTCCAGTGCTGTTGCTCGTGCTCCGTGTTTTTGTTTGGTTGGTTTTGGTGCACGTTACTTTTCTCATCTGCAAAATGGGTGCACCAGCCACCACCTGTTCAAGTTTGCTGCTGTAACAAATAACCACAAGCACGGTGGCTGGCTTAAAACAACAACAAAAATCATCATCTTATAGTTCTGGAGGACAGAAGTCTGAAATTCATCTTCCGGGGCTGAAATCGAGTTGTCCGCAGGGCCGCGCTCCTTCCCGGAGGCTCTGGGGGAGAATCCATTTTCTTTTTCTTCCCCAGTTTCTGAGGCTTTGCATTCCTCGGCTCATGGACCATCTCATCTTAAACGCTGGCAATGGCCAACCAGTCCTTCTCACATAACATCACGCCCTCTTCCCCACACAGAGACCCTTGTGAGTACCTTAACACCACCCTGGCATTCCAGGAACATCTTATTGCAAGGTCAGCTGATTAACAACCTAATTGCCTCTGCAACCTTAATTCCCCTTTTCCATGGGATACAACATATTCACAGGTTTGGGGGACTATGGCATGGGCATTTTTGAAAGGAAGAGCATTCTGCTGCCTCCTAGAATGGTTTCTAGTTTTGACTGAATTTCTTGGCAGCAGGGGTGTCAAATTCATGTTCATCGGGGGCCATATCAGCCTCACACGGTTGTCTTCAAAGGTCCGAATGTAATTTTGGGGCTGTGTAAATGTAACTACTCCTTAACAGTTAAGCGAGAGCTCGGTGCTGCCGCTGGGTGGAAACAAGGTGCCAGGCCGGATAAAACAAAGTGGAGGGCCGGATTTGGCCCGCGGGCCTTCTGTTTGCCACCTGTGGCCTAGTGGCTAGTACACCGTGTAGCAGGCCCTGAAGATGGAGATGGTGATTTGGAAGATGATTTTTAAAGGACACTTTCTTCTTTTAAAACAACTGCTTATTGCTTTTGTGTGTCCCATAGTGAATTTACGCAATGTGAATTTCACCCAGTAGGTGCAGTGGCCTGTCCTTGCATAGGCAGGCCGTTTGTAGAAGCAACACCAGTGACTTGGGGGAAATGGAAAGATAGAAATGAAAGCAGACTGCCCACCTTCTACCTGTGAAAGGTCTGTGTTGAAGCTCTTTACACACCTGTTTTGGGTATGACACATCACATCCCTTTTCTTGACCCACAACTCCACGATGAACATGGTTTTTTGTGACCGTTCCAGAAAGCTGCCTGTGGATACTCAGAAACTTCCTCCCTTCTTCTCTGCTCTGATTTCTGCCCTAGAGGAGGGTGCTTCTTGGGCTGTGCTGTCTACAGCTCCTGGGTACATTTAGTCAAAGGGCAGCATGGGCAGAAAACTTGAGTATGGCAGAAGCCAGGGCTTATGTTTCCCTCTCTCTGATTCTTGGGGCATCTTCAGATCCTTCCTCAGTGCCCACCTCCAGGGTGCCCTCTCCCCCTGCACATTGTCTACCAGTGCAGGTAGACACTGAGCTCTGCAGATGTCACCTCTTCCCCGCTGGTCTCCAGTTTGAAGGGCTATGGCAGCTTTTGAAGACTCCAGTTTCTGAGTTCCCTCCCTATCCCCTCTCTGGCTCCTTAACTCTTCCCAGTTCCCTGAGTAAGATTCTTTTTTTGTTTAAAAGGCCTAGAATAGCTTTTGTTTGTTTGTGTTAGCTTGGTAAATCTACCTCTGAAAAAGCGCTTCCCTCTTGTGTACAAAAATTCATAGATCTAGGCACTATCAGTGTTAAGAAGATATGCATGTTTTATTTAATAAACCTTTATTGTGGAATACTTTTTGACTTGCGGCACGTTTAGACTTATGGATACTTCACCAAGTTTCCTCTAAGGTTGATATTTTGTATCACCACAGTATATTTACGAAAACTAAAGAACCAATATTGGTGGGATACTGTTAACTAAACTCCAGACCTATTCACACCTCACCGGTTCTCACACTGGTGTGCCGGTGCCACATTGCGCGTAGTAACAGAGTCTCCCTGATTCACGTGGCTGCAGCAATTCTTCCTCTCCTTGTTTTGCATGACATCACCATTTTTAATGATCAGGTATTTTATAAAATGCTTCTGGATTTGGTTTTTCTGCTGTTTCTCTCGTGATTAGACTTGGTTACAGTTTTGGGGGGTGAACGAACACCACAGGGTAGGAAGCCACTCCCAGCACAGCAGATTAGAAAGTGCGTGATATCCACACCTTTATTTGGTTGGGATTTCTTTCCTTTTCCATAGTTGCTCTTTTGAACATCAGTCACTAAGCCAAACTCAGGATGAGGAGAAGCCAAGGAGAAGGGTTTTCTCGATACCTATATTATTTAGGATTTTTGATCAGGAATATTTTTCACTTTTTTTCCAATTTTTCATTCAATTATTTATTTCTATCGGTGTGGACTCACAAGGTGTTAGTTTATGCTTTGGGTTATACTATCAAAGTATTGGTTGCTCAAACAGTCCCAGCTTTGGCCACTGGGAGCCCTTCCATGTTGGCTTCTCTGTCCCTTTGATCCCTTTGTGTTTTGAGAATTTCCCCACTCTGTGTATTAAAATATGGCTCATGCTCATCCTATTTCTCCTATCCCAGCCCTAAAACCAGACATTTCTTCTACAGTAGGCCCAAATTTTCACATGCCTTTTTTGTCCTCTCTTTTCTGCCTCTCTTAATCACGTTCATAAACAGGTGAAATAATGCACTTCTTCACTCAACAGGTATTGAGTAACAACTGCACGTCAGAGAATAGACTACTCTCTAGGTAGATTTTTTGTTGTTGTTTATTTGTTTTTGATGGAACAAATGCTGCCTCTGCTTCTAAAAATATTTTAAAAATACACATATCATATATGTGGTGTATGTGTGTGTACAAATCTCCAATTAAATATATTGGCTTAAGTAAGCTTCAAATTATATATTATCATAACACAGAAATGACTTTTACAAGACAGCTGGAATTTCCATGGGCGATGCAATTAGTTTCCTGGATGTTTAAAATATTTGTTTGTTCCAGTGGAGTGTTTCCTTAAAACTAAAGGTCCAGGTTACTAGACTCAGCTTGACAAACCAAACCCCCGTGCCGTTTTTGAGCAAAGAGAGAGGAGGCAGGTGCTGGTCTCAGCATCTGTGTGTTTTGGAATTCACATGATAAATACCATGACACGGGAACTGTCAGGGCTGATTAATACTTTACACTGCCGGTGCATGTGCCTTGATCTCTAGGCATTATGCTTGCTGTGTGGGTCCCCCACAAGGCTGCCTTCCACATCAACTTCCAGTGATCCCCCACTGAGTTTTTCTCCTGTGTCATATGCTCTGTTGTCATCTTTGCTAAAAGATTTTCAGTTTGGAAAATAATTTACTACAAGAATAAACTTGGGAAAGATGGGGAACAATTTCATGCGAATGACCACAGTGGGGACCAATTTGTAACAGATAAAAAGTCCATGGAATGACACATGCACCAAAAGAATAGAGTAGCTTCTTACTAACTACAGTGAGCAGTCAGTAAGTTAAACTATAGGCTCCTCAAAGTCTTCCACCCCCAGAACTTAAACAGTTAAGTAAGCAATAATATCATTGCCATGTAAAGACAGTTGATTTGAGACAGTGTCAACTGTGCAACATAATCCCACACTTATCCAATACTATGGAATACTAGATGATTATTAAACATGATGAGGTAGAAATCTAATTTCACCATGTAAAGATAAGTGGGTAAAGATACTCAAAAAATATGGAAGAGTGTATCCCAGTTACTAACCAGTGTTTTTCTTTGGGAAGTGGGTTTAGGGGTGACTTTCACTTTCTGCATTGTAAATTTCTTAATTGTTTGAGGATTTTATAATGAACATGTGATAGTTTGGGAATTCACCAAAAATATTGGATGCCACATGTAACGTAATATTCTTTATAGGACAGTACCATTCAGAAAATGTTTCTTCTAAGTAATAAATAATTATAATTTCTGATGCATTTAAAATCACCTGCTCCAAATAAGGGTATTTTAGCTGGATAATAATACACTGAAGATATAAAGCATACCTTGGCTTCTGCTCAAGATGGAGGCATAGGTAGACATGCTTTGCCTCCTCACACAACTATAAGAAGGATCACAACTAATCTCAAAACAAAAAACACCCAGAACTGCCATAAAATCGAACTATATGGAAGTCTGACAACCAAGGATTTTAAAAAAGCCATATTCATCCAGATGAGTATGAAGTGCAGAGCCGGGGAGCTGGGGTGGAGAAGATGTGGTGTGGTGGCAGTGAGGAGTGAGGTGGTGGCAGTGAGACAGCCAGTGGGACAGGTAGTCCCACATTCATATGTGGTGGATAAAATCAGGAGGGACACCTTGGGAGTGAGCAATCCCAGCCCTAGGCCAGAATACACAGCCCAGGGTTCCAGCACAGGCAAAATAAAGCCTTGTAACTTCTGGCTGTAAAAACCAATGGGGGTTAGGGTAGCAGAAGAAACTGCCAGTCTCTTGAGAGAGGCTGTTTAAAGGGCCTGCATGGTCCTAGAATGAACACAAACCCACCCACTCTGGGAACCACCAACTGGCAACAGCTAGAGAGGCACCAGTCACATATGGGAAGGGGGTGAGGGTGAAGTGACTGGAAATAGGGCAAGTGCTGAGCAAGTCTCAATGGCATTGTCTCCTTTCTGACCCATCCCCCACATACAGAGCCACAAAGAGGTGAAGCAGTTTGCCCTTCCCTGATAAATACTGGTATGTGAAGGCTCTACCCCATTCAACCTAACAGGTGTGCTAAGACAGGGAGTCAAAGAAGCTCTACCTATTACCCAGAAACAAACACAGGGAAGCTGCCAAATTGAGGAGACAAAGAAATATGACCCATATGAAAGAACAGAACAAAACTCCAGAAAAAGAACTAAGTGAAATGAACATAGCCAATCTATCAGATTCAGAGTTCAAAACACTGGTGATAAGGATGCTCAGAGAACTCATTGAGTATGGCAAATGCATAAGGGAAGAAATGAAGGCTACACTAAGTGAAATAAAGAAAAATCCACAGTGAACCAACAGTGAAGGGAAGGAAGCTGGGGTTCAAATGAACAATTTGGAACTTAAGGAAGAAATAAACAATCATCCAGAACAGAATGAAGAAACAAGAACTCATTAGAAAACAAGGAGAGAATTAAAAGACTCTGGGACATCTCCAAAAGTGCCAACATCCAAATCATAGCGTTGCCAGAAGGAGAAAAGGAAGAGCAAAACATTGAAAACTTACTTGAAAAAATAATGAAAGAAAACTTCCCTAATTTGGCAAAGGAAATAGACATATAAGTCCAGGAAGCACCGAGAGTCCTAAACAAGTTGGGCCCAAAGAGGCCCACACCAAGACACACCAAGATAAAAGTATTTAATCATTAAAATGCCAAAGGTTAAAGATAGAGAATTGTAAAAGCATCAAGAGAAAAGCAGAGAGTTACCTACAAAGGAGTTCCCATAAGACTATCAGCTGATTTCTCAAAAGAAACTTTGCAGGCAAGAAAGACTGGCAAGAAAGACTGGCAAGAAGTATTCAAAGTGATGAAAAGCAAGGACCTACATCCAAGATTACTCTATCCAGCAAAGCTACCACTTAGAATGGAAGGGTAGATAAAGCACTTCCCAGACAAGGCAAAGCTAAAGGAGTTCATCATCACCAAGTCCTTATTATATGAAATGTTAAAGGGATTTATTTAAGAAAAAGAAAAAGATTAAAACTATGAACATTAAAATGACAAACTCACAACTATCAACAACTGAATCTAAAAAACAAAAACAAAACAAACTAAACAAACAACTAGAACAGGAACAGAATTCTAGATATGGAGATCATATGGGGGGTTATCAGCAGGGAGGGGAAAAGGTACAAGGAATAAGCAGCAGAACTGGTAGGTACAAAATAGACAGGGGAATGTTGAGAAAAGTATAGGAAATGGAGAAGCCAAAGAACTTATATGCATGACCCATGGACATTAACTAAAGGGGTGATTACTGGAGGGAGGGGGGTGCCAGGAGGAGGGGGGAAATTAGGAAAAATATTGGGACAAATGTAATAGTATAATCAATAAGATATACTTATGGTGGTAGTGGTGGGGGTGCTCCATCCTGCAGAGCCCTCCCAGCTGCCGCAGGTGAGAATAAGTCTACCAAGACATGATCTGCTTGGGGAGGAAAGGCTGACCAGTCTCTCAGAGGAGAAGGGCCTTGAGCCTCTTTCTCAATGGGCTTTTATTGGGTTTAGTTTGCACAGGAATACAGGGCGTATACATAAAGCTCATCAATCATTGTCAGGCAGTAATGATCAAGGAATAGATAACATTCAAAGAACTATAAGGGCTTATTCTGAGTCAGGGTCAGATAGATAGAGCAACGTCAAAGGGCCATAAAACTTTGGGAAACAAACTCATTTTATGCTTGGACCCTTAACATTTAAATTGAGGGCATTCTTAGCAAAGCAGATTTTATAGGATTTGATGCATTCTTCCATAGGCCTGATCACCCCGGGGTACTGCCCTTTCCAGCACAGGGCTGCACCCCCCTTCGGCATTGTTTCAGGCCTGAATCAGGTGGGGGATGCAGGCAGCCAAGAGATTAGGAGACTTTTTATAGATAGAATGAGGACTCAGGCTATAATAAAGCCGAGGGGTGAAGGTCCATCACCATTTTTGTATAGTCCTCCAAGTCCCCTGATGGCGCTTTCATGACTGTCTGTCTTAGGTTGTTCCTTCCTTGGGGAATCTTACCCATCATTGACTATCCAGCCATCCTCCAGGAGCCAAGCAGTGTGAAGTAAAGGGGGCAGAAGCTGCGCCCCTGCCAGGAGGATAAGTGTTGTCTCCTTAGCGGCGTATGGTCCCAAGGTCCCCTAGCTTTGGGGTCTTTTCGCCTTTCGGTGGGGTTACAGCTCCTGAAACCAGGCAAGACAGTTCCCAACATACGTAAAAAAGGAACATCTTGTTTCCGAGTACTGTGTTGGATGTGCTTTTTGTCTTCTAACCATCTTTGACAGTCATGAGGGGTGTCAAGAAGTAACATCATGGAGAAATTTCTTGAAGAATGTGGGTATCTATCCAGGAAGTACATCGTTACTATAGGGAATAAAAGCAGACATGCTACAGTTGTGTAGATCTGGCCTGTTTTAACCAGGACTGAATAAACCAAGTACTTGTGGGATACTGCATTAGTTTCCTAGGGCTACCAAAATAAAATGCCACGAACTGGTCTTAAAACAACAGAAATGTATTCCTCTTACAGTCTGGGGGCCAGAAGCCTGAAATCAAGGTGTCAGTGGGGTTGCTTCCTTTACAGAGGCTCTGATAGAGAATCTGTTCTCTCTCCTAGCTTCTGGTGGTTTTCCGCAATTCTTGATATTCTCCGGCTTTTAGATGTATCACTCCAATCTCTGGTCATTTTCTTATAAGGACACTGGTCATATTGGACTAGGGAGCCACCATACTCTAGTGTGACCTCATCTTAACAATTGTATCTGCATTGACTCTATTTCCAAATAAGTCCACATTTGGAGGTACTAGAGGTTAAGTCTTCAACACACCTTTTTGCTGTTAACAGACACATAAAGATATAGATGTCTGCGTCTCAATTGCTCATTCTAACTATTTTAGGCTGGAACTTAGTTGTGAGTATTAAAAGAAATTACAATAATGATGTACTACAAGATCTATAAGCCCCATGCTGCAGACTCAGGACCATGGGGATGGTCTCCTGAATCTAGTTGTATTTTTGTTTAATGCAAATCAACTCTATGAAATGCAGTTCACATGTACAAAATTGATATTTTGTTAGTGTCTAATTTTCTTTCTAAACATGGCATTTTCTAACCTATTAAAGAATAACTACTTTTTTATACAGAGAGCCCCTCAGTGGATTTAAACTAGAATTTCATTCACCGATGCTAATAATTCAGAAACATCCACATGTGAGGCCCTCCTTCCCGATGAGCATGGTCATGGGAAATGTCATCATTCCCTCAAAATAAAGAACTTTTTTTTACATGAAATGACCATATAATTTCCGTCACCCTTTCCTGATCCAGGAGAATATCAATGTAAACACCCACATATTCCCTCCTTTGAAAGCCTCTATTTATAGCTTCTGTCTATTGGCATGCACAGGAGAAGTCGGCACTGCCACTGACAGCAGATGGATTAGGCTCAGCCACATTTTGCTTCTCACAGGCACTGCCTGCCTGACACGCAGAATTTTGCTTCCTTGCTCACATATCCTCATGTGATGCGAGACACCCCACCCCCCATAATCTCCGTTAGTTCCAGAAACCATTTGTGAGCTGGTTGTACCAGTCCCTTGACATTATAGCTTGACTTGCTGAATTTGAACTTCAATCTATATATAGAAACAAGGACACTGCCCAGCTTCACTTTTAGGAAAGTTGGGCTGCTGTCAATGTGGAGATAGAACCTTATTCTCAAACTACAAAGTCTTTTATGGGGATGGTCAGGCTTTTTGCAGAAGCAACTTTTTCATCATTTTCCCATGTATTTGTTCTACTCTTTGGGCACCTGATGAGCCAACAAGAAAAGCATATATGGGCCTATATTCCACATTCTTTTAAAAAGTTAGTTTATTAAGTAGTTTAATGAGTCAACTATCTGCTTCATGTGTGGAACCCGCTCCCTCAAAGATAATGACTGAAATGCCATAGAAGTGGTTTGTTTTCTTCAGTCTTCTAATAGTCCAAGTTGGGCACATTTGATCAGTGAGTGGCTTTCTTCCCTGCTGTGATTGAGAGGTCTAGGTTCTACCCATCTTTGGGATCCACCTTCCCCGAGTGTCCCATCATCATCATCATCCCCAATGTCATTGTCATCATTGTAATCTGCAACTGGAAAGTGGAAGGGGGTGTAAAAATTACAGAGAACACAAAAGAGCCTGGAAGACACCTCTGTTTATTTAAAAGCCTCAGCCTGGAATCGAGTTACATTTTGATGCACATATTTCATTGTTGAGAGTTAATCACATGGAAAACCTATCCAAAAGGGACAGTGGGAAATACAGTCTAGCTGTGCATTTAGGAAGGAGAGAAAAATGGGAATTTGAGGGAAGAGTGAATAGAATCTACCATAACTGGATTTTTAAAAATCTATGTGACCTAATATTCGATCCATATTTTTCTCTGATATTTTATTCAAATTAATGTATCTCAAGTTACCATTCACATAATAACCACAGGTACAAATCACAACTAGCACACTGTTGGGCTTTCCTGTTACTTCAGAGATTAGTACTAAACATTACTGTAATAAGTTTTGTTATTTTACTACAAGAGGCAGGACTTTTTCAAGAGAAGTAAGAAGCCATGGTAGCTAACGTCATTATTCTGATTAATTCTGGGATGATCTAACACCAGGGGAGGCCAAACTACCACCATGGGCTGCAGCTAGCTTGTGTTCGTTTATGTAAATGAAGTTTTATTGGAGCATAGGCACACTCACGTGTTTCTATGTAGTCTGTGGCTGCCTCCGTTCTTTAAAAGCAGAACTGAGTTTTGCAACAGAGACTACATGGCCTGACTTTGAAGACATTTATATCTCCTTCACAGGAAAGGTTTGCTGTTCATTGGCCTACATCACTGCTCTTCACACAGGGTACTTGAGAACCTGGAGAAGGTTTGGGCCACCACACAGGGTCTTGGAGATATAACTGGTGGGATGATGGGTTCTTACAACCCTTTTACAAAGGCAGCTCTATCTTTACCTCATGTCTCCATAGGGTTCTGTGTAAACTTCTATTGGGACAATGCAAATTCGGAATTGATTGCATGAAACCAGTAATGTCCAGAATGTGAAGGAAATGGATCCTGATCTTCCTCCCTAGAGATCTTGTAGCCTCAAAGATTCACCTTTACCTAGATGGTGTAGGCCTGTTTGAACGCACGAGCCTCCAACTAGGAGTCACAACATCTTGCACTCATTCACTCATAAACATTTCTTAAATGTTTTGCATGTGTTCCAGGTGCAAAGGGTAAGACAGCGTATGTCACAGACAAGGTTTTGATTCTCGCGCAGCTTATAGTCTGAGGGGGGGAAAACTGACAATCAGTAAATAGACACAGCATGGATATTTTATATGATCTCAGCTGGAGGACATAAGGCAGGGCAGTGCGTAGTGAGTGATAGAGCCCTCTTTTATTCAGGAAGGTCAGGGAATGACTCCCTGAGGAGGTGACCTGAAATTGAATAGGATAGAAAGTAACGTGAAGCTCTGGAGAGTGTCTGGGGCAGCTGCAACAGCCAAGATGAAGCTTTTCAAACATTAAGATGGGTTTCCAAGCATCCTTCTACGCAGCTTTCCAGAACTGTTCAGTATTTGCTCCACTTTCTGTGCTTTGGTACCTGTTGTGTCTCCCACAGGCAAGGGAGGCTTGCCTGGTTTTTTCCTACCACCTGGCCAATACCTTCTCATTGTCATGCAAAACTCAGTTCAACTGCAGCATCTCTGTGATGCTTTCAACACCCTAGGTAGGATTTCCAGTCACTCCTTTTCTTCCACTGTATTTTGAACATTTGCACTCCTAGTGTTATATAATATGTGTTTACATCGGCACAAGGAGCGGGTAGTTTGGGTCTGGCTCTCCATCTTCCCTCTAGGCATCCCACACAGTGACCTGTCCATCACTGATACATAATGATTTCTGAATGTAGTTGTGTGTATCCCCTAGAAAAATAAAATGATAGCAATAAAATCATTGATTATAACTGATACCATTTATATTGCAAATCTACTTAGAACACTGTTCCAAGCACATAGCATGTATAAACCCATTCAAACACACAATAACTATATGAGTTAGACTATTGTTACATGGAAGAGGACAGTAGACCACAGGAAGGTTAGAGTAGTGTGTCTGAAGTCCCACATTCACAATAACCATAACACACAAACATAATTACCTAGTGTTTATTTTATTACCACTAAGCATTTAATGTGGGTTGTTTTATTTAATCCTCACACAACCCTCTGGAGCAAGTAGTACTAGGATACTCATTTCTTGGAGGAGGGAATCAGACTGCAGAAATGTTTGATAATTTGTCCAAGATCACACCACTAGTACATGGCAGAGCTGGGGTTCAAATTCCTGTGCACTTGGTTCCAGAATTCTCATCTTCACCCCCACACTTGCATATGGTGTGTTGGCACCAGAAAGGGAGAAAATAAAGCCCTCACCAACCTATTATAAAGCTGGCCGCTCAAGGTAAACATTCAGCACAATTCACCGATGCTATGTCCTTGGAGCCGATTTGTGTGCTGGGCGCGGCTGCATCTTGCTTCTCTTGTTGAAGAATTCACAGCCTGGAACACTGTGTTTACTCCGGCTGTTGTCCTTCCTTTAGATGAGGAATGAGCAGAGCCATCCACAAAAGCAGAGTTATAGGGTGAGAACACAATACAGAGGATGCACGGGGGTTATTTATAGTGCAGAGTTCCAGGCTGAAAAGCCAGTGCGTGAGTTGCTTAATCATTTCCCAGGAATCAGGAAGAACAGTGGGCTGTGGCAACAAAGACTCCCAAAGGGTCAGGGTTGCAAACCAATTAAAATGACTTGGACACAATTAACACATGCAGTACTTAGCTACAGACCAATGACATGTTCTGGCTGGGAAGGAAAAACAACTCCTGATGTCTCGCACCTCTGTCCCTTAAGCAGAGAGGCACCCTGTCTAACACTGGTGTTGCAACAAGACTCTAATAATTTCAGGTTCTGTGATGATGAGTTGGTTCCCTCATCACTATGGCTAGCACATCTTGACACAAGAGAACACTTTCAGTCCAGTTGACTCAACACTGTCCATGCCAAGTCTCTCATAAAAGGGGGTTGGCTTGGTGATGTACCCTCTCCTGCAGACCAGTTTGTCAAACTACATCAATGACAGTTCAACCAGTTCTCCAGTGACCTCTTTTCTCATTAAATGTATGGCTTTCTGCTTAGTTAGGACTCTTTAGGCTGCAGTGGACTGAGCTCCAACTAAACTTGGCCGAAACAAAACCAAGTAAAACTCCAAGGATTTATGCATGCTCATGAAATCAAAGACTTTCAGGGTAGGACTGGCATTTCAGCATGCCAAGACCTTGGGTGCCAGTATAAAGCTCTGTTTCTCCATTTCTCACACTGCTTTTAGCTTTGTTGGTTTTATTCTCAAGATTATTTATATGTGGTCATGGGAAACTCCAGACTTGCATCCTGCTGCATTAGTTTCCTGGGGCTGCTGTAACAAGTTACCTCAAACTGGTAGCTTCAAACAACAGAAATGTATTCTCTCACAATTCTAGAAATCAGAAGCCTGAAATCAAGGTATCTGCAGGATTGGTTCCTTTTGGAGGCTTGGAAGGAGAATCTGATCCCCACCTCTCTCCTGATTTTGGGGGCTGCTGGTCACCTGGGCCCTCCTTGGCTTGTAGCTGTGCCGCTCCAGTCTGCCCTTCTTTCCTTCTTCTCTGTGTGTCTCTGTGTCTCAAATTTCCTTTTCCTTTCTAGTATAAGAGCATTATTCATTGGATATAGGGCCCACTTTAAATCCTGGATGATCTTATCTCAAGACCCTTAACTTAATTACATGTGCAAAAACCCTTTTTCCAAAATAAGGTCACTCTCACATGTATCAGGGGTTAGGACTTAGGGGTTTTGGTTGAATTATATCAGTTCATCTCACTATACCCATCAGTGTACAACCCTAATGCCAATGACCTCAGAAGTCCTGGGCTGGTGCTCATTGGCTCTGATCACCTGGCTTAATTCACTTGTTTGCTAGTCACTGCAGATAGAATGACTCAGAGCTCTCCTGGCCCATCCTAGGACATGTGCTGGCCCCAGATAAAGATCTTACCAGTTTGAAGAGCACATAGATCAGATATAACATCTTGAGGAATACTTAACAAAGAAGATGTGCACTCCATGTGAATGAATAGATTTCGAAAAAGAACAACAAGGAAGTGAACTTGGAAGATAGTCACGTAAAGATGCTACGTAGTTGTTGTAAATCCCTTTTAACCAAATGTGCTTACCTCATTCTCAGACCATGAAAAGGTCCAAGAATGATAGACTGATTTGAGCAGCTATCTATGTGGAAAAGAAACACTTATGAAACATTTGAATCTTCTCCTGAGTTATTGATACATTGTAGACACCCTTTAAAGTGTTTATTGAGTGAATGAATACAAAATTAAATGAACATATAAATATAAACTAATTAAAAAATTGAATGAATAAGTGAATGAATAGACTTTTGTCCCTCTCTCTCCTCCTCAGTTTCCCTAAATAGTACTTGGACTTTTGCTTTTATAGAAGAATTATAATAATCAATGACATTGATATGTTTAAAGCTAGTAGCCCAGTTCCAGGCACAGAGCAAATGTGGAATCGAGTTTTTTTTGTTGCTTCTGTCCACACTGTTATCCCACCAAGGTGGGCAACATGGTGAGCACTTAGAAGGTGCTGGCTGCTGCATTTAATTCTGCTATGGAGCTCTCTCTTTAGGCTCTTTCACATCCTTAAACAATCAAAGAAAAAGCTATTTACATGGACATGCCACATCTTTAGCAAAGCTTTTTTTTAATGAAATCTAGTATTATTTAATGGTTTTTGTCAGTCTGCCATTTACATGTATTTATTAAGCACCTACTGTTTTCCAGGAAGTATTATGGGAACTGGGGACATGTTGAATTAGCAAAGAAGCACCTTATATTCTAGTAGGAAGAGATCAAAAGATGCTCACAGACATATTAAGTTAATACATATGAGATCTCAGGGCCAGAAGGCTGAGGGGAGAGAGATGCTTTGTGAAGGAGCATGAGCTAACCTGAATTGTGAAAGCCAGTGTGTTCTAGGATGTGCCGAGGCGGCAGGGAGCAAGGCCATACCAGCAGCGCAAGGAAGGTGTCTGTTGTCAGTTTTATGCAGCCACTGATAGGGAGTCCGCGCTGTGTACAGCTGCATGGAAATTGTATCCTGTGGTCTGTGTCACAGTCACATACCACAGAAAAGGAAGGCACGAAGAAAACATGAGAAAAATATGAGTATGCAAAGGGAGGCAACTGGCTTGTGAAGAAAGAGATAAGCAGTGTGCATGGCCGACATGGTTACATTCTTTTCTATGAAGCACGTCAGGGAAAGAAACACTGGGTCAGTGAAATGTCTCCTCTCCCTTGAAAAGGCTATGCATGTGTAGTCTGTCTCTCACCTCCTTAAAGGCAAGAGAAAAGCCTGTTCCTTACCTATTTCAAATTCTTGGTTCTTTTTCAGGTTTTGGCCAGATCAGGTTTTGTTTTTTTGTTTTGTTTTGTTTTGTTTTTGCAAGCCTATATCCTTAATTTTATCTGTCAGGAGGCTCAGAAATGAGTGATGATGGAGAGTGAGCCACAGGCCCTCTGGAGCTTTTACAACACATTCTAGAGAACCAGGCACATCTCACCTCCTACCCACTTGTGCTCTGGTCACAGGGGTGTGCTGTCTCTTGGGAGCTGTAACAACTTTACTCTGAATTATTTTCGCAAGATGATGTCTTATTCCAAGAGCAGCCACAGGGAAGATGTGTTTTAAACAAGAGTGAAGGGAAATGGTTTTGTTTGGCAAGTTTTGTGGCATTGCTGAAGGTCACCAGAAAATCCTAGAGGTCATGGTACAACCGTAACAGGAGAAGAAGAAAGTAGATTCCCCGCTTGCCATTGTAATGTTAAGCCCTGGTGGGTTAATTTTAAAATTCACTTTTTCATTTATTCAGTAAATACTGAATGAGCACATACGATGTGTAAACCATCATGAAAGACCCCAGAGACTATCTTTTGTCTTCTAAGAAATCACATCCTGGTGGGGAGTGAGAGACAGGCACATTCCCCAAACAAATCCACAATTGGTTATTTAATTGCAAATGGGTTAAATGCTAAAGTGAGAAGTACAGGGAGGCAAGTCAATTTAAATTAGGAGACCCAAAACACAGCTTTTTTTCTTCACTCTTGTAGTTCCACAGGAAATAGGAATTACTTGCCAATAACAATAACAACAATTTGAATGAATGAATGAATCAATGAATGCATGGATGATATGAAGACATGCCCAATACAAATATTCCTGTAGCCAAACTGACATTTATAAAATGGAATACAAAATTGAGGCTCCTTTCTTTTTTCAGGTATTTCTGATGAAATTACCTCACTTTGTTAGAACTTTCAGAAATCATTCTCTCTTTCCCTCTTATTTCATCCCTTCTTACACTGATGTTTCCTAAGTTCTCTCCAATGATCGTGAAATCCAGTCTCATCACAGTTTTCAGAACCGGGTGGTTTTCCAAAAAAAAAAAAAAACAAGAAAAATGCAGAGCAATCTGCCTTATCAGTATCTCTTCCAATTAATGTAATCTTGTTTCTGTTATTTCCACCATATTTTTCAATCCAGCGAGCCTCATTACATTTGCAAGTGCATTAAATTAGAGCCTCTATAGAAGGAGAATGATGATTATCAGCTAATTTAATTATGTTTCTACATTTGCAGCATTTAATGATGTCTGCCATTGTTGTTGGGGATTCTTACATTGGCTCTAGGTAGAAATTAGCACTGATCCCGTGTAAAGTTTATGTTATCAGATAAAACTTGACAGCTCATTGAGGTGCCTGTTCAGTAATTTTTGAATCTAATCAAAATTGATTTATGTGCAATCAAATTACAGGGATAAAGAAACAGCTTCACGTAATTTACTTGCTGATTATAGTGTTGTCTGCCTCTGAAGTCACACCAACGTGCGTCTCTGAGTTTTGTACCAACATTTCATCAACGTCTAAAATTCTGTAAGGTTTTTTTCTTCCTTCTTTTTTAATTTTCAAATTGCACAGTGGTTCGGTACTCCTGATGTTCTGATACAGATCAGATTGAACATTTATGCCCCTTGAGTTTTGTGTTCTGTTCAGAAAAAGTCAACTGGGTGTCCTTTATGTGGGGCACAGCACAAGGTCTAGATAGCGCCTCAGAATAGGAGGGAAGGTCCATGGAACGGAGCAGAAGCTCAGCAGCTGAGTGCTGAGCTTGGAGGGAGCTAATTCATCATTCTTCCACTTCCCCTGAGGATTCTCAACCGAGTCAAAAATAAGCATGCAAACCCGGTGGGAATTAAAGAACAGAATTCACTTTATTACCCATGAGGCTACCTTGGAAATACTGATTTTATATTTGTTTGGCAGACACTCATTTAATCATTATTTTGTGCCAGATACAATTTAAATGACTTTACAAACACAAACCTTCTTAATTGTCATAATAACCTAAAAACAAGCAGTTCGTACCCTCACACCCCCAGTTTAAAGATGAAGATACTGAAGCACAGAAAGTTGGGATATTTTTCCCAAGGCCACCCAGTTGGCATGTGAGAATGTTCCAGTCAGGTGGTCTGGCCCTAGAGCCCATGTGTCTAAACATGATGTCTTGCTCTTTTTCCCCAAGAAGAAACCATCTGTCCATCACTAAACACCGCTCATCCCTACCAACAACGTCTAGGTCATGGACATGGCTGAGAAGTAGGGAGGACATTGATCCACCTCTCACCATAGTGGATCAGATCCAGAGACGTAGAGGATGACGCTGGCCTCTAGAAGGTGGGGCCCTGCACCCTGTCCTAGGTGTGCTTACCTGTCCTAAGTGAGCTTAGGAAACAGAGATAAATAGAAAAAACATGTATTGTTTAGAGGTAGCAAGAGGAGGAAGAGAGGGTGAAGGTCAGGACAAGGACTAAGGTGGGAGGGAAATGAAAAGAGAGAGAGAGAGAGCACACCCAGCAGAAAATAAGTCTTTCCAGTCCTCATGGGGTAGGTTGGGTAAGGGTGAAGATTGGACTCTTGCTTCCCAAAACACTCACAACACAGAGGAGACATAAGTGAGTTTCTCATCTGTGGTCATGGGGACGTGTGCGGAGGAGAGATGTTGAGAATTGTTAACACCTAGACTGAGTCTTAAGAATCCATGACATGTGATGAATGAAGTAAATTTCCAGAAAAACACAATGTTTTTTTAAATAAAACAAAGGCATGGTAGTGGGAAGGGTCAACTGTTTGTCCCATGAGCCTGGATGGAGGACAGGGATTTGGTGGAAGATGGAGCTAGAGCTATATTGTGAATGGACTGGTCTGTCCCACAAGGCAGGGGTGGTGTTTGAATAAAGTGAAATGTCTCAGCGTTAAAGGAGGCCTGCCATGAGACATTTAGGCATTCTATAACACAGAGTAGCTAGGAAGATCACTCTCTGAAGTAGTCATTCTCAACCTTTTTCTGTTCAAGGCCCACGCTAAACATCAGTAAAACTGACAACAGCAATAAAAACATGACTGTTGCTGCAATGTGTAGTGTCCCCTTGTGTCCACAGGGCATCTGCGGGTCACTGTTTGACCATAAATGTGCAGGAGCTTGAACAGGCTGCCTTAACGGTTCAGGAGGCAAAGCTCCCCCGCCTATGGTGGAAGAGGCATTGTTCTGGGATATCAGTTGCATGATCCATTCTTCCTGTATGGCTTATGTTTCCTGTTCAGCTCACCTGTCTCTCTGGAGGATACTCTTAACACTGTATACTTAGCTGTAGGAGAAGTACATTTTGCATCTTGTTCAAAACTTGGTCATGTTCTCATGAAGAGTTCATTGATGGCAAACTCCTGGGGTTCTCCAAAGACCATAGTGTGTTCCAACAGTGGGATATGACTTTGTTTTCATAGCATGTGGATAAGCATTTCCCCGAAGTTTATTTATAGTATGTGTTTTTTAACGTTTTATGTTATTTTTCAAATACACAGATATAAAACAGTCATTAACACCAAAATACCCCTACCAAGATACTACAACTACTATTTTTAGGGTCTGCATTTTATTACACACCTACCCATCTACCCATTCAGCAATCCACCATATCTTCACTTTTATAGTAAAGTTGCTGACACCAGCACCCTTCTCCCTTGAAAACTTCAGGACGCAGACCTCTAACGGAGTGCCTTATTTATTTGTGGTTTGCTTTTTAGGTAAAAATATACCCGTATCGGAATACACAGACCTGAAGTACACCATTGGATGAGGTTTGACAACTGTGTACTCTTGTATAACATGAACCTCTGTGAAACTATAGAATCGCCACTCCCCAAAAGCTTAGGGATAATTTGTATGTGTGTTTGAAAAATTGTTTGCATACTCAGCCTATGATTACATGGATAGCTTAAATTTAAAAAGTGAATATGTGTGTATGTGTTGGTTTGTATACATATGTATGCATGTGCGTAACCCACTTTGGATACCTGGTGCAGCTGGTATGCAGATATGGCAGAATTGTAAGCGTGCTATCAGTACACCTGTATTTGGCAATGACAGACGTAGGGAAGAGGTGACCTGATCCTATTAGCGTTGTCTTCAGAAAGAACATGAACATATAAAATGTGCAAGACTACACTGATGTAATGTCCAAAATGAATGGAAAGAAACACCCTGTTACTTATCTAATTGAGGACGTTTAACAACTTTTTGTTCTGGGAGTACCAACAGCTGCAATTTGTCAAAGTCAGCCTTTATTTACGTTTTATTTTTAAGTACTCATTAATGTCACAAATACTTGAATTGGGATCAGCTGTCTTGCCTTCAAAAATAGGTTATGCTTTCATCTTTTGACCCCAAAACACAAACATGAAAATCAACATTAATTGGCAGGATGAATGAGGGTGTGGAGGGCGGAGGGTCTCTCTGCAATATTCTTAGAGTATGCAGAGAGGTGCTCACAGCTCCTTAACTAGAGATGACAACTGGATTTTAATTAACAGCAGGTGAGTCTTGTGGTCAGCCGTCTGACATTTAGGTGGATCACACAATAGCCTTTCCCTTTGAACCACATTTATTTCTAGCTTAATTAGTCCTTCTGAGATAGCCTTGCTAATAGCAACAGCCTCTCCATTTAAGATCCTTTAAACTGGACCTTTTGTTTATTTATTTTTTTATTCTTCTCATTTTAGTACTGGTTTAATGTTATAAAGGGTCTGGGCTAACTCATTTTAATGACCTCTGCTACATAAATGCTAATTTTACATTTGGCCTTATTTCCGTAATTTTTTTTTTTTTTTGAAGACCATTGCTTTCAGAAAAGACAAAAATGGAAAGATTAAACCCCTTGGTGTCATCTGCCTGAAAAATCCTGTGGTTTCTTCTGACAGGAAGAGGGTTTTCAAATCCCTCCTTGGTCTAAGCTTCTGTGCTTGACATCTCATTACTTAACTCAGCTGTTTCAGTTTCACCTTCACCCAGTTAATTAAGTAACTCATTGAATGTATTATTCAGCTTTGATTCCCCATCCATGACAGAGAGAGATGTGGGTGCTTCTTCATTCTGCCCTCTGCCACTTCCTCTTGCCTCTTCTTTCTCTTCTGCACACACCCAGAGAAGGAAAGAGAAAGGAAGAGAGAGCAAATGTGAGGATATTACTTGCTTAATCCATCCATTGGTTTCTGGAGTGGATTGTTTTGTTTTAATAGGACTGTCCTTGAAAGAAGACGAGGCTGACAATGGATGATAAGTTCTGCTATCTTGAGGATAACGATGACATCACTGTGTACAAGGCACTGCTTACATGATCTTATTTAGTACTCATAACAGCCCTATGAGGGAAGCGCTAGTAATACACCCACTTTACAAACAAAGCTTAGATATGTTGTTAACTGATTTATTCAACTCTCATAACTAATAGGCATTAAAGGTTTAATCTGACCTGTAATTACCTGATTCTTAACACTTATGATAACAAGTGAATCTCCGTTACATATGTGTATTTGTACTCAAGTTTATGTTCCTAAAATTGGTGGGTTGGGTTTATAATGAAAATTTCATGAGAAGGATATCTAAATGGTAGGTTACCTGTATCTTTGGGTTTATTAAAGATAAATAGAGAAAGATGACTTTCCTCTAGGGCAGTTGTTCTACACCAGGGACATGTGAACAAACAGCTATAATATATAACCCTTTTTATGTGCACATTAAATTCCATTAAAAATGTTTAACTGCACCCTGTTGAATATATATGGATTTGGTGGGAAGGGGGGA